>APFE031248055.1:720-28634 GCA_000404065.3 Pinus taeda | reverse complement strand
AAATCATCTCCGGAGATAATACAAAATTCACCCCTGCAAGAGTGACCTGCCCATCATGAAGGTGCAAAACAAATAAATAGGCCAACTCCCTGTGATGCTGAATCTGAGCAAGCCTCTCATAGAACTGAAAACATGACATATAATGGAAACCATTCATTGCCAAAGGACAGGCCTGCAATTCTGCCAAAGAGGTGGGTTCCTCTCTCCTATGATGACCACCTTTTCCACCCTTACGAGGCCTCTGCTGTAGCTCAACCTCTGTAGATGATGAATGGTCATCACCTTGCTCATAAGTCTCGGTATCTGACATGGTTTTGGAGCAAGATGGGCAAACTGAAGGACAAATTGGACTGTTGCCTCTGCTTGCAAAAATGCTGAGAAGTATGCTATTTTCAAGGGGAAAAAATCATAAGGGAAATGTTAGGGGAGGGATTTTTAATAAGGAATGGGAAAATATATAAAAACAGGGATTTTTAAGGGATAATTCACAAAATGTTAAACATATCATCTCATCTTCCATCATTAGGAAATCATTTGCAACGAAATACTTTATTAGGATTTAATCATAGGGGAATAAGACTTCTTCTTGTCATAAGGGAAACAGAATTTTAGGGAAGGAGTAAAGAGGAAAACAGGGCTCGGTTTTGGGGAGACACAACAATATTCTTTGTAGACAATAACTACAGCAATATGTCCATTTTATAAATATACACAGCTGCATTTTTCTTGTTTTTTCTATGGATATACAACAGCAGCATGCCCTTTTTTTTTTTAATGACTATACACAGCAATATCTCTTTTGTTCATATTTGGTCATTTTGGCATATTATTGCTCTTTTTCTTTTTACATAACATTTTTATATTTTTTGTTATTCTTTTGTTTTTCTTGCTGTTGGTTCATTTAATTTGCTTGCTGTGGGGAGGGTATTAAGGTTTGGGTAGAAGCATTAGGGTTTTGTAAAGGGATTTGGGAAGGGATAGGGTTTTAGGAATTTGGGATGGGAATTTAATATTTAGTGCAAATGAAATAAGAGATAGATATATTACAACATTTGTGAATTGAATTTCATAGGGAACAAGGAGGGAAAAAGAGGGACTTAAAACCTTGAAAAAACACATAACCCTAGCAAAATGCTTACATTAGCAATAGCCAAATTAATCCATTCTCTTGCCATCCTAAATGATAAAACCATTAGACACATCATTATTTCATCATTCATTAGCATCCTTCATGAATTTAGAGCCTACCTCGATCGATTTGGCACTTTAGGAGGGCGATTTGATCGATTTGGAGGGTTTCTGGACAAAACAGGCCGAGTGGTCGCGCCCCTGTTCTGAGTGGTCGCGCCCCTGCTGAGTGGTCGCGCCCCTTGGAAAAACACACTGCAGAGATGGCTCTGAGTGGTCGCGCCCCGCCCAACTGGTCGCGCACCTGGTTTGAGGGGTCGCGCCCCCTGAAAATGAACCCAATTGCTGCAAATCGCCTTCTTGATCTCTCACTTGTGTTTTGCAAGCTCTCAAATGCATAATGAGGCTATGTATAAGGAAATTTAGTCTTTATAGGCCCAAATTTGAAAAAATTAAATCACCAAACCCACTTTCTAATGTTTTATGTTTTGACATTCACTTTAACACTGTTTTAGGTTCACTTTGCTTAAATTTGATCTTTTGAGTGCTTTAACTCCGTTCTTTTTGCAGGTTGACTATCTGATGGACTCTGGTGAGGAAACCAGGGTTATTACCGACATTCTGAAGAATTTTGAAAATTTTCCTTATTTTTGGAAATTTCACATGACCTTGTTTTTAAAAACAGGGTTTTTAAATCCAAGGTATAAATGAGCTGTAGCTGATGAAAAATATCAATGGAACATATTTACATACCTCCTTCCGGCTTGCTGGGGACCATTAGACCTTTGACTCATGACCTTGCAGTGATTTTTGACAAAAACCCTAGACCTAAGACTTGGGATTTCAAGACAAAAATAAAACAAGTGTAACACAAGCTCATTTAAATGATATGATCTGATCCAGCAAAGCCAAGAAGGGAACAAGGACCAGCTCCTCCATCAGTTTTATGGCATGCCTAACGGGATGCAAAACTGATACTGATGAGACACCTACCTATGCACATGCAAAGAGCTTTTGATCACCGATGGAGGGCTCAAGACCGACTCTAACAGGTCCAGTATGAAAATTAGATGAAACGTGGCCTTCAGATTATGGTGTTGTGTTCCAGGAGTATCCAGTCTGAAAATTTATGAAACATGGTCCCTGGAGGAAAAGAGAAGGTCGTAGCCTTCTGTAGGTTTGCACCTACATACTGGTAAACATATCGGCCAGTACAAGAGCTAGGGGGTTAGAGATCCCTTCTAGTAATAGCTGAAAAATTAGTGAAGGTTGGAGCCTTCAGTAGGCCGGTGCCTACGTACTAGTAAACGGATCAGCTAGTACAAGAGCTAGGGGGTTGTAGCTCCCTTCCAATAGAAGTTGGAGAACGAGAGAAGGTTGCAGCCTTCTGCAGGTGGGTGCCTACATACTGGTATGAGTCTGCACCAGTACAAGATCGTAAATAGGTTTTTCTTATATTAAAAGAAGACAACAGCAGGTGGTTTTTGTCCTGCATTGGGTTTCCACCTTAAATCCTTGTGGTCATGTGTGTTTCTTATGAGTGATGGTTTGTTCTGATATTACTACACATGGTTACTATTTATATGGTCAACGAAGTATTGATTAAAGAACAACATATGATGAATTAACTGAATCATAAGTTTGTTGGATATACGCAGGTTTCCTTAAACACCGTTGCATGTACACGCAAGTTACCTACATTGAAGTAGCGTATATAAATTTAAGTATGAAAAGAAAAAGTTATTGATTTGACTAATACTGATTCACCCCCCCCCCCCCCCTCAGTATTATTTCCAACAATTGGTATTGGAGCAGGTCCTTTGGTAGAAGCTTGATCACTTGAAGGAGATTCGTAGAACATGGGAAATAAGCTAAAGATGAAAGCGCCTCAGAAGAAGAAGACAGCTTAAAGGAACAACGACAGCAGGAGAGACAATTGGCCATTAGATGGAAGCAAGTATTCAAATTCCAAATCACCTCAGATTGACGATGGACAAGAAAATGAAGCACCAGGTACAAATTTTTGGTCTTCTAGTGATACTTTTCTTTGTTCATGCAATATTGGAGATATTGGAAGTGAACGTGAAAGAAACATAGAGACAGAAGTTAAAAGACTCGCAGATAAAATCAGAGATCAATAAGATCTATTTAACAAAAGGGAGTGTGCCTTCAAAGAAGAAGTTACCAGATTAAAAGCTCAGCTAGAGGAAGGAAACAAAGTAAGGAAGAAGTACAAGGAAAAGGAAGATCAATGTCAAAAGCTGCAGGATGAAGTGACATTAATAAGAAATGAAATAAATGATCAGAGTATAAAAATCAAGAATATATCCAGTTACTATGTAAGTCTTGAAGCTAAGATCCTCTCTCTAAAAGAAGAACTAGAAAATAAGCAGAATGAAGAACTACCTCGAGCAGATGAAGAACAAGAAAATGAGATTCTCAAATTAAGGCAACAAGTGGAAGAAGGAACAAAAGGTTGAAGAAATCTTGAAAAAGAAATATTTGGAAAAGGAAGAGCAATATCAGGTTGAGGTAAATATCTTAAAAGGTAAATTAGAAGAAAATGATAAACTATTACGATTTCAGGATAGTACTAAGATTTTGGATAATATTCTTAGTAATCAAAGGTCTCCTACCATCAAAACTAGTCTTGGTTTTCATGAATCTATTGAAGTTGAATCTAGCTCACAAGGTGAGGCAAGGAACTCTAATGAAAAATCTGAAATGCTCAACAAGGAGATGAGAGGTCAACCCCATCAACAACCAAGGAAATAAAATCTTCAAAGAAAATCTTTTACTCCTAACTGTGGAAGTGATAGTCAATTATTTACTCAAATGAATAATGTTGAATGTTTTATATGTCATAATTATGGACATGTTGCAGCGAGATGCAGAAGTAGAATGGTTCAAAACCGTCACACAGAAAGATCATCAACTTCCAAGTACTTTAAGGGATATTGTTTTTCTTGCAATATGTTTGGTCACAAAGCCATTGACTATTATAGAAGTAATATGAAACATTTAAGATGTTATGCTTGTAACAAGTTTGGACATTTAGAAAAGGAATGCATGAGCAAATTTTGGCCACCATACCAAAGGGAGAAAACATCATCACACTCGAAGATATGGAAGAAAAAGGAAGTACAGTCAGAAAGATGTGGCATAGCAGAGTATACAAACATAACAGACTCAGATGGAGCTGAAAGTGTGAAACTTCAGAATTTCAATTCTCATACGCAATTAGCATGAGGACAAGTTGTGTATATACGCGAGTTCAAAGTTGCACAATCGCGTATATGGGGTTTTGAGGAAAAATGCAGTGGGACAGACTCAAAAAAACTGATTTGATATGATTCAGACAATTATCAATGATATTTTCTGTCGTGATGATAGATGACTACAATCTGTGGATGTTATTTAGAAGTGCTTTTGGTTCTCACAAGTTGTTGATAACTTTATGTATATCTAATTGATGATGATGCCTTGATACTTCTTACTGATATATGCAATGATCAAATATGACAGTGAACAGGTGGAACACGTTCAGGGGGAGAACATGCTATGCTTCTAATAAAGCATTGTTGGCATTATATTTAGAAGTCTTTGGTACTTGAAGATGCTTATATAGCTTGATCCACATAGTTTTTTTGATGATGTGCACATACATGTTGTTGATCTTGATGCTGCTGACAAATGTTGATGGTGCAGATCATATATGGTGTATGATAGTTGATGATGTCTATCATGGTCTTGTTTAGATTGTTGGTCCTTGTTATAAATGTCATCATTTGATGTAATGGTCATGAAAAGGCATAATTTGTAACCCCACTATGCATGGGAAGGATGATGTAATAATTTCTATTTCAGTCATGTATAAAGTGGTATATACCCACTTGGTTGGGAGGATGAGTCAAATTTGGTATATCCCCACTTGGTTGGGAGATTGATATATGTATGAGTTATTGATGATAGGAAGGTCAAAGTCACTTAGTTGAGTTATAGAGTCGTGATGTTATTATTTTAGAAAATATTTGCAGACTCTGCATGTGCTTAGGGGGAGCATGGATGATATAGTGCATCTCAGCATGTACAAAGGGGGAGATTAATCAGAGAATTCAGCATGTGCTGAGGGAGAGCATGAACAACATAGGGGAGAGAATAGCCCTTTGCCCTTGATGTCAAAGGGGGAGAGTGTCTTCGCGTTATTGTTTCCATCAAGCCCAAAGGGGGAGATTGTTGGCATTATGTTACAGGTGTTGTCCTTGATGGCAACTCACTCAGATGACAGTTCACAGTACATCAACAAAGGATTACAGATCAGACTCCAAAGAATGGAGAAAGAGAGGTATACGCAAGTTCACTTTGTCCAAGAAGCGTATACACGCAGGTTAACAGAACAAAAGGAGTGTATAACATATACACGCACTTTAACAAAAGAAAAATCACGTACATGTTGGAAAACTAAGTTTTTGGTCCAAGGTATTTTGATCCAAGGTATTGATCCAAGGTATTGGTCCAAGGTATTTGCCCCGAGGTATTGACCCGAGGTATTTGGTCCTAAGTAGTTTTGGTCCATGGTATTGAGAAAGGCCTAAAACTATATAAGGAGGAGAAGATCATTAGGCCAAGAGTGCAAGGATTGAATATCTAATGAAGTGTGAGATCTAGTATGCAGGTTATCGGCTTATTGTGCTTTGTTTGATCTGAACCAAGGATGAACCTTAGCGGTTGACGAGCAATAAGATCTAATGATGGATCGAGATCTTAAGGCTTGAAATGAATTATCATTATATGGTTTGATCATGTCTAGTCTAGATCTGAATTACTGACTCATGTTATATTCTATAAATGTTATGATCTGGGTATGGTTGATGTTTGGAATAGCTGCAAAATTATGAATTAATATTTGTAGATATGTATGCTAGTTGGATTTGATAAAAGCGTGTATACACGTTGGTTCAACGCATCTAAGTAGCGTTTAAATTATGAAATATGATATTTGAAGTTGTACTTGGATCTGGATGTTGTTGCAGAATTCAAGGTTCTACTCTCTGTTCTGGTGACTGTGTTTTGATGATAGTATTCTGAATGTTCAAATTGATTAATTGTGATTTGCTTCAGTGACGATGGGCTTTCAGTGATTCATTTGTGGGTGATTCAGAGAATGATGATTGAGTTTCAGTGATTGGTTGATGCAGATGTATTTGATTATTGTATTGCAGTGGTGATCGATTTTGAGCTTCAATGTTGTTGATGGATCCAGTATGAAAATTGGATGAAACGTGGCCTTCAGATTATGGTGTTGTGTTCCAAGAGTATCCAGTCTGAAAATTTATGAAACGTGGTCCCTGGAGGAAAAGAGAAGGTCGTAGCCTTTTGTAGGTTGGCACCTACATACTGGGAAACATATCAGCCAATACAAGAGCTAGGGGATTCCAGCCCCCTTCTAGTAACAGCTGGAAAACGAGTGAAGGTTGGAGCCTTCAGTAGGCCGGCGCTTATGTACTAGTAAATGAATCGGCTAGTGCAAGAGATAGGGGGTTGTAGCTCCTTTCCAGTAGAAGCTGGAGAAAGAGAGAAGGTTGTAGCCTTCTGCAGGTGGGTGCCTGCGTACTGGTATGATTCTTCACTAGTACAAGATTGTAAACATGTTTTTCTTATATTAAAAGAAGACAACAGCAGGTGGTTTTTGTCCCACATTGGGTTTCCACCTTAAATCTTGGTGGTCATGTGTGCTTCTTATGTGTGATGGTTTGTTCTGATATTACTACACATGGTTACTGTTTATATGGTTAATGAAGTGCTGATTAAAGAACAACATATGATGAATTAACTGAATCATAAGTTTGTTGGATATACGCTGGTTGCCCTAAACACAGTTGTGTGTACACGTGAGTTACCTACGTTGAATTAGCGTATATAATTTAAGTATGAAAAGAAAAGTTATTGATTTGACTAATACTACTTCACCCTCCCCCCAGTATTATTTCCAACACAATTGTCGTGGGTTGGTTAGTCTCGCCAAGAAACTAGTCTTTTGTCAGTGGCTTGATACAGAATTGGTTGACATTATTTTTCTTCAAGAGACTCTTGCACCCTGTACATTGATCACCCCCATTCTTGAGGCTATTAATCCGAGCTGGATTTTTCATGCATTGGACATTTGCGGGAGGTCTAGTGGGTTAGCTTTGGGCTACAATCCCAGGCTTGTACGATTACTAAATTCCTAGGGTGGGGAAGGGAGCATTGGGCTGATAATTATTCTACAGAAGTTGGTAGGGAGTTGAGAATTATAAATGTATATGGGACCTGTATCAACAAGGCACCTTTCTGGCATCAGCTACTTAATCATGACTATATGCAAGCTAAGAATATTATCATTGGGGGTGAACTCAACGTCTCTATTGGTCATGCTGAATCATGGGGTCAAAATGCTCAATGTGACTCTCTATCCGAAGTGTTCCATTATCTATTGGAAGACCATCAGCTGACTGATATTCCCATGGTCCGACTTCACCCACCTGGCAAAATAGGAGGACTGGAGATGCTGCTCTAGCCAGGAGGCAGATAGATTTCTGGTTAAGGAATCATTACTGGATCACTTACATTTATACCGTCATTGGGTGGGTTTTGGGAGTTTGTCTGATCATATGCCCATCTATCTTGAAATTGCTTGTGGAAACCATAAACCAAAGGAACCCTATAAATTCAATTCAACCTGGCTCAAGGATGATGGTTACAACCATATGGTTACAAAGCATTGGAAGGCCTTCATTCCCCCTCTGGGACAATCAGCCTCTGAAGTTTTTTCCAATAAACTACTTACCCTTAAAAATAAATCTATTGTATGGGGAAGAAGGATTAAAGACGATAAGTCTCTGAGGGACACTAAATTGGAGCTTGAACATCGGGGGACAGGGAAAGTTGTGGGTTTGTCTCCTCTGAGGCAAAAGAAAGACTCATCAAACTTGAAATGGATTGTAATAGAACCTTGAAGGTTCGAGAGGAAACATGGCGACTTCTAAGTCGGCCCATTTGGTTACAAGAGGGCGATGAAGATACTAAGTTCTATCACAAATTTTCAAATGGCCGCCAAGTTATCAGTACTATTTGGCATCTAGAGGATGACGGTGGTACACAAGCAAAGACCTTCCACCAATTGGCTACTCTTGGTACACACATTTTGGTAGACTATTCAGATCTCCTCTCGAGGCTAATCTTACAGAGATCATTAAGGTGGTTGACCACTTTCCCAGATTTGTGGATCATGAAACAAGAGAGGGCCTACTTGAGCCAGTTACCATGGGGGAATTGGAAGCCACCCTAAAGTGGTTCAAGAAGGACAAGAGCCCTAGACCTGATGGTTGGTCGATAGAATATTATCTTGCATTCTTTGGCATCCTTCGGAACGATCTCCTTCAGATCATTGAAGATTTCCGAATGAGTGGGCAGATCTATGATTCTTTTAACTCTACTTTTATTACTCTTATCCCCAAGACTAATGACCCTCAATATTTCAATGACTTTAGACCTATATTACTCTGCAATTGTATCTACAATATTATTGCTAATCGCCTCAAGCCCATATTATCTTAACACATCTCCCGGGAGAAATTTTCATTTCTTAATCATCATCACATTCATGAAGTTGTGGGAACTGCTCAGGAGGCTCTACAATCCATCAAAACTAAGAAACTTAAAGGTATGGTACTCAAGATTGATTTGGCTAAAGCCTTTGACCATATTAGCTGGCTCTATATTCAGATGTTTTTGACACATCTTGGCTTTCCACTATCATTTATCCAATGGATCATGTGCTGCATATCTAATGTTTCATACAATGTCCTGATCAATGGTTCAGCATCAAATTTCTTCCACGCAGAAAGAGGTCTTAGACAAGGATGCCCTCTCTCACCTCTCCTTTTTTTATTGATCATAGAAGGTCTGATTCACCTCATTACTGGGGACCAAAGACAGGGAAGACAGGTTGGCATCAATATTGTAAACAACTGCACTCTCACTCATTTACTATGTGTTGATGATATTCTCATATTTCTGAATGGAACATTGGGGGATACCACTGCATTCGTGGCCGCCTTTTGATCCTTTTGCTTCGCCATTGGTATGGAATGCAACCATCATAAGTCCACTATATCTGCTACAGGATGCACACCTAATGAGATTCACTCCACATTGCATCAATTCCCATTCACCTCTTTGCAGTTTGAGGATGGCCTTCAATATCTGGGTTTTCAGTTAAAACCTGCAAATTATCGAATATCACACTGGGTTTGGTTAGTGGCCAAAATTGAAAGGAGACTAAATATCTGGCACCATAGATGGCTCTTTAGGGTGGGGTGACTTATACCTATCAAATCGGTCCTGGAATCCACTTCAGTATACTGGATGTCACTAGATTGGATACCGAAGGGAATCATCAGTAAAATAAAACAATTGTGTTGTAGATTCATATGGAGGGGAAAGCAAGAAGGGCACATATTTACTTGGGCTA
Source organism: Pinus taeda (assembly GCA_000404065.3). Lineage (NCBI taxonomy): Eukaryota > Viridiplantae > Streptophyta > Pinopsida > Pinales > Pinaceae > Pinus > Pinus taeda. The sequence continues at coordinate 18,994 of APFE031248055.1, read as the reverse complement.
GCTAGGGAAAAGTTGCACTTCCGAAAAAATGGGGGGTTAGGGACTGAAAAGACTAGAAATATTTGCTAGTGCACTGGCTACAAAATTGGGATGGAATGTTCTCACCTCGAAAAATCTTTGGGTAGAATTTGTCTCTCAGAATTATATCTTCCCTCTCCATCTTCTTGACTGGCTTAGGCTCCCATCCTAGAACAGAGAAAAAATATCAATAGTATGGTGGGCGGTCCTAAATACACTAGAATACATCAGGGATGGACTAACCTGGACTATTGGCGATGGCAGTCAGGTTCGTATTGGTTTTGACCCATGGATTGGCTATGGGAATGCATATCAACTTCCCCATGATTTGATTCATCACCTCTCGACCGTTGGCTACACCACCCTGGCACATATCACAGATCAGGAGAATACTAATATCTACAATCAGGCTTGGAAATCATCTGATACTCTGGGCATCCCCCACATCTAGCAGGCTAATTGGCGCTCCTACATTAACACATTGAGGGAATCTCATGTTAGGGTAACTGATGGGGAAGACGAGATCAGTTGGTCTTTCTCTCCAAATGTGAAATAATCTCCCAAAAATGGATATCTACATATTTATTCATATCACAAACCATTTTCATCTGACTGGTGGTGGACTGCCCTCTGGAAACTGAAGGCAACACTCCGGGCCAAATTGTTCATGTGGTGCATTCTCCATAATAATATCCTAATGTGGATAACTTAAAAAAGCGCACCTTTCATGGCCCATCTTGGTGCATATTATGCAAACAAGAAATGGAAACCGTAGATCAATTATTACTATTTTTCCATATTTCTACTTCCATATGGACGGAAGTTACATCTCAGCTTCAGATTCAAAATTATTGGCAAGGGACAGAAGTCAAGGAGGCATGGCATCGATGGTGGACCAATGCACACACTCATAGGATACGAAACCTACCTGTAATGATCTGTTGGTGTATCTGGCTTCAAAGGAACAAAATTATATTCACAGACATTGCTCCTCGCTTGGCGCTAGCCACTTCACAACTCATTACAACATTTCATTGCATCCCGGAGGATGCCTGAGAACCATCTACTTGCATCATCTCTGCTAAAATTATTGATCATGACACTCCATGGGCATAGTTTGATGGCTCGGCACATCATCATGGCTGCGGTGGAGGCATACTACTTCATATCACTAATTCTCATCACTACAAGATCCAGATGGGATTGGGGGGAGGGACAAATAACTTTGCAAAACTTATTTCCCTTCACCATTTGTTATACTTTGCACTTGTTAAAGGATGTCATCGATTACAGATTTTTGGTGAATCACAGATCATAATGAAATGGTTTAATCAACAATATGTTTGTCACACATACACTCCATCATATTTTGGATGATGCATTGAGACTGAGAACACAATTTGACTATATTTCCTCTCATCACATCTACAGGAAGCACAATAAATTTTTTGACTTGTTATCCAAAGAAGCCACGCACCAGCCAAGGGGGGTCTAGTTGATCAGAAAACAACAGGATCTGGAGATTTATAGTTACTACCCAGGCCTTTCATGGATGAGCATCATTGACAGGGTCTATTGGCCCTGATTACTTGTATTTTTTGGGATAAAATTTTGATGTAAATATTTGAATTATAGTACATTATTATGTCTATATATTACTGAACTTATCATATGTAATCATCAAGTAGTCTCCCTTATATGGGATTGACTTATTTTTGAGACAGAACAATATAGTTTTTGGCTTTGACCACTGATACATCATATGCTATCAGCATCTTCAGCATGTAATTTATAATTATCAATGAAAATTATGATTTTTCCATGGGAAAAAACAACATATAATAGATATTAACATCACCATAAACAGTGTCACAACAGCACATGATGAAGGAGTTCACCCCTCCTATGCTACGTCTCCTTGGTCCAGCTTCCAATGGCTTGGCCCTCTCTATTATGCTAAAAAAGGTGAATACATAAGTTTACAATGCTCTGAAACCTATTCCAATGGCTCCATAATGCCCAAAAATTCTTGTGTAGACTCTTTCTGCTCCTGATTTGGTAAAAAACTCAAGAATTTATGGCCTTTCCCAATATTTTCATAATCACACCGCAAATTCCCCAAAATTCGGCATCATCCTACAATTTTGCCCGCAAAACGCACCAACATAGCGACAATTTCACCGAAAATCAGGCGAAATTATCAAACAGTTTAAATGCCTACTAACGCTTAAGTTCCGAAATTTGTGGCCACATGGGGGGCCACGTGCCCGGGGCTAAGGCCAACGGCCCGCCCCCCATCAGCTGGGCCCCCACTCCTCCTCTGCGGTGATCACATGTAAATTTATGTAACTATGGGTTGGCCCCACGCGGGTTGTCCCATTCCCAAACAACGTGACAACATGTATTTAAATATACACCACAGTCTATACATATACACACACGGTCATGGCGCATTGGTAACAGCGTGTTATTAGTGTTGGGAGGTCGCCAGTTTGACCTCCGCTGCCTTTGCCCAGACTTCAAACAAAATTTTGGTGGCCTCCCGGGCTGCCACGTGGTGGCCTCCGACTGGGCCACATGTCAACCCATGGTTGGCCACCATTCCAACCAATGAGATTGTGCCAATTGCACCCATAATAAAGCGACACTTGTCACCACCTCAATTGCCAAAGGACTCCATTGACCAAGTCAGCGACCAGATACCCTGTCCAGTCGACGCCATGTCAGCAGTACAAACTGCTGACTGGGTTGTCATTTTCTTTTTGAAAATTTGCCTATTTGGGAAAGTGAACATAACTCGTTTCTGGATTCATATGGAGTCTGTTTCATGCAAAATGAGTTGCATTGGATTTAGGATGATGAGCAATATGCGGTCGTCTAGGTTCGAGACCAATTTGACAACTTTGAATTTTGATTTTTTTTTAAACACCTACTCATGATGGGTCCCATTAATAGGTATATTATGAAGTTCATTAAGTTATCCTCCAACCCTTAAAACTATTTTTTTCTCACATTAATTCGCATTTTTAGTCATAATATGCTTAGTAATAAGATTAAAAGGCTTTTGTCATATTGTGATGCCTAATGTGATTAAATCGTAGGAAAAAGAGGCATTTACTATGGAGGGGCTAGATGGAGACAACCAAGAGAGAATATAGGGGGTTTGTCCACCTCCTTAACTCTCTAACCTGGTTTAGGATGACATGATCCTCACTCATGGATCAAATTCACTAGCAGCTGAGGGACTCCAAGTCCATGTGAAGATCAAGGAGAACCAGATCCACAATTCTCGATATCTTAGAGGGAATGACTCTTATTTTTAAGGGAGCTGCCATCAACTACCTTTTTGTATAAATAAACTAGCTGAAAGGCTCATTAGGATTCGAGTTTTTTATTTAGCTAAGAGTAGATATTGAGCCTAGTGCTTGACATTTTTATTCTTAACTTTCATGTGATGTATGAGACTATTATTTTTTGTTAATGAGAAGTTTTCCATTGATTTGCATTTGAGCTAGTTTTAGAGGGTTGAAACCCTTGATTTTGGGCCCAACCTGGAGGCTTTAGTCCCTCTTTTGTATTTTTTCTTGTTTATTTTTTCTTGTTCTTATTTCAAAGCATTTCATATCTTTCTCTTTTTTTAGTATATGTTAATCTATAAACACTTGTGACTGCAAACTTCCATATCACCTGTCTTATGGGAAGAGTGATTGGAAAGTTTTACAGTCTCAGTCGTAAAACATTTGTTTATGATTTCTTGGAAATAAATAGATGTTAGTTGTAATGTGTTTTCATGTTTATTCTCTACAACTTAGGAGTTAGTTCAGTGACAAGAGTAGTGTTGTCATTAGAGGAAATTTTAGCCTAAAAGTGCCCCTGAAATTTTCACGTAATTCCCATGTCATAATATGAAAACCAATCAAAATCATTTAAATTTAAAAATAGGTACAGGTAAATATTTTGGAGGGAAAAGAAGAAAAACTACTTTTTTAATCATTTTTTTTTTGTTATCTCCTTATAGGTTTACTCAAATTTCATGTGTAGACACTCGTTGGATGTGGAATTAAATTTCACATCCAATGAGTACCCATTATGCATACTTTTGATATGACCCACATCGATAAAAATTGAATATACATTATAAATATATTAAAAAAAAAAAAAACACGTATTCAACACACTTTTGTAATGTATCTTCAATTTTTATTGATGTGGGTCTTCTCAAAAGCATGCATAATGGGTACTCATTGGATGCAAAATTTAATTCCCCATCCAATGAGTGTCTACACTTGAAATTTGAGTAAACCTATAAGGAGATAAGCCAAAAGAAATAAATTAAAAACAATTTTCTTCGTTTCCCTCCAAAATTCATAACTCTTATTTTATTATTTTTCCTTAGGAGGTCACTTTTAGGTTGAAATTTCCTCTAATGGGAATAGAATAGATTTTAGTCAAATTCAACTCATCTTTTCCATGATAGTTTATCTCACTGTGTTATTGGTCATTTGATACATGCATTTGGCTAGTTGCAAGGTTGTGTTGATCTGCAGCAGTAGGCACATCTTTCCATCTCTACATGGACCTTTCCATCTTCTTCCTCTGCACCTCACACTGCTCGCAAACTTTTTTTCCACAGACATTCTGTTAAGGCAAATAGAGGACACCGTGGGCATCATCCTTGGTGCAAGACAGACCTCTGAGAGGTCCTAGGCTTGTCTAGGGGGCTCCCCCAACCTTCATTCACTTCCTCCTACGTTCATCCATCCCCTCCTGTCCTCAAGGCACCATTCCTGCCCTCAAAAGGCTCTCGGAACCCTTCATGTAGCAAAACAGGGCCTCCTGTAGCAATACATGACCTCCTGTAGCAACTCCTATCGCAGCCCTGTATAAGTGATATTTTCAACCAGTTTTTCTCCCCACTTCAATCCCATCCTAGTTAAATTGAAAAATGGCCCCAACTTGTGATTTGACGATTAAGGAATTCTCTTAGACCACCCCAATGTCCTCCTTTCCCCACTGCAAAATAGAGTTAGAATTAGTATTTTTTCCATAAGCATGTTAAAAGTTAGATTTTTTATTTTCAAGAAAACGTGAAGTAGATCAATGATACATGCAAGTAGGTTACTGATTTGATTAAATGTGAAAAGTAGAGGAGTTTTACTTCTACAAGTAGGCTAGCCCTTTCTCTTTCATCTAATGTCAATTAGTATCTACATTTGAATGAATGACATTTTCACTTTCATAGTTAGAATTGGGTTTAATTATGCTTTCATAAGAAGTTTTCACTATAGTTAGTTGGAGGAATGGTCTCTGAACACCTTGATATGATTTCATGACTGAGGGTGACATGAGTAGAACCTAACCTATTGTGCATAGAGCATTGTCACCTCTAAGTTTGTACGAACCTCGGGTTGATAATTTGAGTTGAGGAGCCCTTGGGAGTTGCAACACTCTTGGTGCAATACTAGGTCTCACCAATACATGTACAAAATGAACTAGAATAAGTGTGTCATCTCTTAAGAAACATCATTCACATATTTTAGATGGTGTTAGACAATGCACATCACTTAAATAGTTCCTCTTGGAAACCAAAGGAAAAATACATTACTTTCAATTTTTTTTAACTAAATTTCAATATCAAAAAAGGGGTTTTTCATCAAATGTTGATTTAAATCTCTAATTTTGACTCCAAATGTAGTTGTGAAAATTAGGAAGTATATTTTACCTTACTCAAATCTCGAATTTTGACTCCAAATGTAGTCGTGAAAATTAGGAAGTATATTTTACCTTACTCAATTTTTTCTTTGTTGAGGATGTGTTACATTTTTTTGATGGCTTTAAAAGAAATGTTATTAACTTGAAGGAAATAATGGATCTATAATGTAATATTATAGGCGTTTAAAATAAATTTCAAAAAATTGATGTAGCATTTAATGGGTTGGACAATGACCAAGTAAAAAGGAATCTGCATGTATTCACAATTCAAGAAGAAGACTTTCAAGAATGGTTTAAGTATTTTGGGTTCTTGAAACCAAATGATTACAAGAAGAAGGATTGTAAATGGGTGATAAAAAAATATTTAAAATTGAATTAAGGAATGGTGCAATAAATTGTTGTCTCTAGGAGGTGCATTGAAATTAGTTAATTCATTGCTAGAGGAAATTCCATTATCTTGGTAATCCTTGGCTTTCATTCCAAAAGGGACCGTAGAAGTTATAGGGAAAAAATGTTTTAAGCTTTAGTTGATAGGAAAGAGAAAATTAGACGGAATTCCCCTAGTAAAGTGGTAGAGATTGTATAAACCTAAGTAGGTGAATAGGGGTGCAACAATGTTTACTATTTTGGGTAGGGTTTGATAGCTAAAACCCGAAGGAAGATAATATCAATGTGAATATTATGGAGGTAGGTCATTCTTCATAAATATATCAAACCTATGATAATTGACAAATGGGTAAGGAGAAAAAAATCATATATAATATATCAATTTTCTGGAAGGAACTTGTCATATCCTTCCCTTTGGTGGGGAAGTGGTTTGTTTGGAAAGTTCGAAACTGGAGGAAAGTAAGGATTGGAGTGAACCCTTAGGTGGGTTGTGGATAAGTCTACACATTATCTCAAGGAATTATCTTGAGATTGTGGAGTTAAAATATTTTTCATCTTTGTCATGCTACGAATGTAGGGAATTCTACAACATTGGAATAGGAAAGGTTGGATGGTGAGAAGATAGGGCATAGAGAGGGAGAGAATGCATAGTATAAATCTTATGTGGATCAACTAAAAAAGAGTATCATTCGTCTTAGTATTGAAGAGCATATATTTTTTTGGTTAAGAAATAACTTGCAAGGTGAATATGTTCCCAAATTAGGATATAAGGCTATGTTTACGGAGGCTTATCAAGAAGATGAAAAGTGTTGATGGAAATTTTTATGGAAGTTGTAATCTCCTCTAAAGACTAAGGCTTATATGTGGTTGGTGACGAGAAATGAATCTTTAACTTGAGAGGTTTTTCAAAGAGGAGTAGGTAGGGGCCTAGGAGATGCACCTCATATAAATTGTTGTTGGAAATAATATGATAGATGCTAGTTACCCATACTTATGTTGGATTAGTGTGGAAAGAAATAGAATTGTTGATTGGCTATAGGAGAGGTTAGTAAGGGGATCAATATAAAAAATCGTATACAAAATTGAGTATAGAAAGAAGACCTAAAACCCTAATGTCTGATCCAAAAACATGGCTCGCTTGCACCAAAAACATCTTTTAAGCAACATATTGTTGCTAAACCAACATGCATCACAAATTAGATTTGTTTTCTCAAGTTTCAAATATCACCAAAAATTCAAAATCCTAAGATCCTAAATGCCTACATATTGATAAGAATGGTACCTAGGGTATTTTAACAAAAAAGTCAAGATAATAATAATGTTAGTGGAGCAAGTGGTTCATTATTTTGAAATGAACCACATTTATATTCAAGGTATGTTTTAGGGGTGGAATTAATAATTTTGTTGAGCTAATGGCATTGAAATTGTTGTTGGCACTAGTGATATATAGAGGATTCAGTGAGATTTCAAATATTTGGAGACTAACTTTGGTTATAAAGTATATGGAAATAAATTACAAGATTCATAATATGATCCTACAACCTATTCTAGAACAAGTTAAAACAAGGGTGGTTATTTTCACCAAAATATCATCATTGCGTACTTATCAAGAATTGAACTATGTTGCAAAGACTTTATAAAAAAATAGGTTTGATATATCCAATTAATACAAGATATCTACTATAGATTCTGGATGGAATTCAAACTATATATGGGGCTATGGTAACCTTTGATAATTGAATCATCTTTTATAATATCAGTTGAAACTAGATAAAGTTGTGTTTTTAAGTCTATTATTTGATTATCACTTTATGAAAGGTTTTATCTATGGCTATTGAATTTGAATACATAAATAGACCTATTAGGATAGGCACAATGTCAACTAATGTATTGTCTTGATTCTTCTAGAAGATTACATTCATGAAATTTAACCATGTTATATTTGTTGTGAGATCTAGAATGCCTCACATGGTTATGGATCCTATTTTTATGCTTTATAAGTATGTATAGTATGAGATTTTGGAGGTCATATGACTACAAAGCAATTATTAACTTTTGTTACCAGATGGAGAATGTAACCTATCTAAACATATTTTTTGAATGTTGTAGAAGAATTTGAAGAAAGAAACATTTTATAACTAGACAATATGTTCTTTTCTTTGCTTTTTCTTTTGGGAAAAGAAGCACAAAAAACACCCAATTTGGTGAACCATGCCTAAATTAGATAAATGAAGAAAAACAACTTGTGAGTGAAACTTCATCTTACATGATATCAAATGTACCATTTTTTTAAGTATGTCAAAAGGAATTATTAATATTGAATTATTTTTTAACTTGCAAAACAAGCTTAGAATACCACCAAATGTTAAAACTAACAGTTTCATTCTAGGTCATGAAGTGGTTAATTTAGGAAGTGGATAAAATCCAAGGAATATTGATCTTGGGGAAGGTTACTATGAATATGAAAAGAGAACTTATATTAATTTTTTCAAAGCATACTAGGATATTTTTGCTTTGCCTTATGATGACTTAAAATATTATGACATGTGATCGTTCAACATACTATCCCAATGGAGAAATATGTCAAGCCTTTTCAACAAAAACTACATATATCTATTCCCTCACTTGAACCTCTAATTCATAACTAATTGAGGAATCTCTTAGACGGAAAGATCATTTTTCAAGTCCAAATATTAGTTTGGGTTGAAAAACCCATACAAGTAAGAAAGAAAACAAGAGAAATATGTCTTTGTGTCAATTTCTGAAACTTGAATAAATATTTGAAGAAAGACAATTATCTGGTGTCGCATACGGAGCTCCTATAACTTGTATCTAGATTGGAAATGTTTTCACTTCACAATTTTTTAGGGTATAATCAAATCTTGGTATTGGAATAAGATAGGCTTAAGACTGATTTGTACCAAGTGGGGTACTTTTTCTTACATATGAATTCCTTTTGACTTTATTAATGATAAGGTCACTTTTTAAAGAGCAATGGATGTTTCTTTTAGAGGTGTTATCAATAAGAGTGTCAGAGTTTACTTGGATGACGTGACAATTTCTTCGAATAATAGATGTAGTTGTATTTCATATCTTACCCAAAAAAATTCAAGGTATAGGAAGTATAAAAATTCTCTAAATCCTGAAAACAACATTTTTGGAGTGATTCAAGGGAAATTACTTGGTCATGTCATATTGGAGAGTATGATGATCAATCCCAAGTGTGTGAAAGTTATATCCCAATTGTCTTTTCCTGATAGCAAGAAAGGAATGCAATCTTTCTTCAAGAAACTCAATTTAATTAGAAAAGTTATCCTTGATTTGACGAAAATATAAAAACCACGACAAAAGATGATTAGGAAGGACTTAAATTTTAAATGGGATAAACAAGAGAAGGAAGCATTTGATAGTATTAAAATTGTCATATCTAATGCTCCCGTTTTACACATTCCAAATTGTAATCGTGATTTCTTTCTTTACACTTTTACCTCGAACCACTATCTTGAGTTATGTTGACACAAAGGATGATGAGGGAAATGAGACACATATCTTGTTCGTGAGTACCAACTCACAATGAGAAGAGATTATCTATGTTTCTATAGCAAAGAAATTATTTGTTTTCTATAAGGCCAACAAACATTTTAGGTCATATATTTTTAAGAATCATAAGAAGGTAATAGTACCTAACCTAGATTTGGGCATATTGTTTACTCAATAAGAACTAGGGGAGCATGTAGTTAAATGGATTAATGCAATTCGGGAATTTTACCATGAAATAAAACTTACTCAAGTTGTACAAGGACAAGGATTGTGCAAGTTAGCTACAAAATAACAAGATGTTGAAATTGAAAAGGAAGAAGGATGGGGAAATGAGTTTTCTCTTTATTTCAATAATGCACTTATGTTCTAGCCACTATTATCTCTTGGTATTCTAATATGATTATTTTCCGCATCATGGGGTATGCCCAAACCACATGAATTCAAGAGAGAAAATTCAATTAAGATTGAATTCCATTCAATATCAATTGATTAATACTATTGTGTGTAGGAAAATTATGGTGGAGTATTATTAAGTTGTTCAAAAGAGGAGGGTGTGAAGAAAGTTTTGAGAGATCTCCATGATGGGTTAGTTAGAAGTCATTTTGTTGGTGAGACTACAACTCACAATTTTTTGAGAGATTTTTTTTATTGGCCTACTCTCTTTTGAGATGCACGTGCTTATGTAAGGAAATGTCATATTTGTTAATTGAACATGGGAAGGGAGAAGAAGGTATCAATACCAATGCAACCTATTACGATTAGTATACCATCCAAGAAGTGGGGTATAGACATAATAGGAGAGATAAATCACAAAACATCAAAGAAACATAGGTATATTTTAACTACATTGAATTATTTTACTCAGTGATCAGAAGCATTTCCTTTAACCTAAGTCAATGAGAGGGTATTTATTCAATTATTAGAATAGCATTTGTTCACTAGATTTGGGGTTCCTTTTGTTATTGTTTTTATAATGTTGCTTTTTTTTCCACTTTCATGTTTGAGTTTGCATTGGATAAGGATATTCTCTTGATCAATTTATTCAACTATTATTTGGAAGGAAATGGAGTTTCTAAAACAACTAATAATAATTTGATTTAAACTTTGAAAAAGATTGTAACATAAAATCATAGGAATTCGCGCAATGCATTACCTAATACTCTCTAGGCAACAAAGTTACTTCTAAAGAGGAGTTGGGTACTTCTCTGTATTACTTGGTGTATATACAAGAGATAATACATCTAAGAAACATTTTCTTGCAATCCTTACAATTGTCTTAGGCTTTGAGAGGCCAATGTTCCTTGATTCTTAAAAACATAATTGACACATTGATCATGCTATAAGAACAAAGGGAAAATGCCAAATAGAAGTTTGTAATGTGCCAAAAAATCATGAAACCATGGTTTAATAAGCATAAAGTTGGTGATGAGAATTTTGACATATGTAATTATTTGGTTTGAATTGGAATAGAGTTAATAACCCAAGGGAAAAAACAAAGTTTCAAAACTTGTGGCTTTCCATTACCAAATTGCTAAACATATAGGAGCTAGTACATGTGAGTTGCAAAGTTTGGAAGTTGAACTACATCCCCTTCTTATTGATGCCCAGATTTTAAAAAGATACTTTACCTAGTTGATCCTAAGAGTAATTTCATGTAACATATTTTTATTGTTTTCTTTGCTACATTTATCTTCCTTTTGATAGTTTAAATTTAAAAAAAAAAACAAAAACAAAAACAAAACAAAACAAAAAAAATTGACTATTTTGAATGATTTTATTTCTATATGTCCACATTTTAATTTTTTTTGTTGATTATTCTTAAATGTTTAGAGTATGTTGGGTTTTCATCCTCTAGTGAGACATGACATCTAGTTCTCGGTGTGTGCCTTATTTAATTGATATCAAAGGTAAAGTAAATCACTATAAGCATGATCAATAACTAGAAAGTGCTTATAGTTTCCTTTATGTGTAATTTGGAGAAAATGCAATATATTTTCAATGGAGGTAATGGTTAACATCCAATACAAAGAAAAAAAAAAAAAAAAAATTAAACAAGTTATCAATTTAAAATCATGATTTAAATAATGAGGAATAAATTAATGAATTTCTTTCTTCCATTGGAGAGGGTAACATTTAAATCGTAAGTACCATTTCTCCTTCATTAACAAGTGGCATACTTAGAAGGTCAATGGTAGTTTCACTTAAGTTCTTCCTTGAATCACCGAAAAAAATCAAGGAGAAAGGATATTATTATAAGAGACACATTTTTAATGAGTAAATGTAGATATATCCACAAGGTCTAGATTCTCACTAGCATTGAAACTATGTCTATGATATATTGGTGAAGTTATGGAAGCTATGAACAGTCACTGCCAATAGAGAGGAGTCTATGATATTAGGGTGACTCTGTCGAGACTATGGACATTCAATAACAACATAGCACAGCGGAAGGGTAATAGAGTTACTTATAAATCAAATATTGATCTGAAAATTGCAGAAGAAGATCGTCCTCCTCACTTGGCAAGTTTTGAAAAATGAGTCTTCAACACAATATGTTTATTAGGTGTTCTTTCAAGCACAAATTCGTTATTATGTGTATGTTAACCATAAAGAACATAACACCAATAATCATGAAAATATCAAGAATATCAACACCAATTTTTATGACAGAGTTCACCCCTCCTAGACTACGTCTCCAGGCCCTGCTCAAAAGGTTAGGCCGCTCATATTTCAGTAATTGAAAAGAGGTACATTAAAATTGTTGTTTACAATTGCCGTTATTTCCTGAGTATGGAAATGATCTCCTATAGAGAACTCTCGCAATATAACTTGACAATCTACACTCGGAGTGTCATCTACAACAAAACATAGAGTCCCTACCAATGACTCCAAACCTCAACTGAAATTGAGCATTCAAGCATCAAAAATACATTAATCAATTACTTGTCTCAACTTGACTAGGAGAGACACAATTCATGTATTGTCTTCTGAATAATTCCCTGTTACAACTCACGAACAAGTTCTGCTGATGAGTCCGTAGCATGCCAAAACCCTTGTTTCGCCTCTTCAGGTGCCCAATTTGACTTTTGCATGCCTTCGAAAAGCCAAAAAATAACTTGACTCAAGAACTGGCTCACACAATCAACTTCGGGTAGTGCTCCTCACAACCCCCTTCTCGTTCCGATGGTGCAATTGCTTAACTCCTTCTAGCTCACAAATCTAGTCTTCAATAACCACTCTGGGCTTCACTTGCCTATGACTTCGAACTTCGAAAGGCTTACAATGGCTTTGACTGGTTTTTCTTGCCTTTGAATTGCTTGTCCTGAATTGGTGCATTTGACCACCTTTTGTAACACTTTACAACTCTAAGTTTGGATTTTTTGTTATAATATTATAAATATCACAAATGGTTATTTGAACTAAATTGAATCCCTAACTCTAACTTTAGAGTTTGATGCATTCGGTACAATTGTCATAATACACCAAGCGCATTTGTCTTAACAATATAGTTTTAATTTGGCAAACATTTACAACGTATTACCAACACATATATTCTTTGTGTGCTTTATAACAGACATGGTTTATCCAAAATATATACATGGTGCATGTAGATTGGACCAGTGGAAATAACTGTTTACCAAAACTCCGACAATGATGTGATTCCCTTAATTGTTGCCATTTGAATAGATTCTGATGGGGGTATTACGTTACCTCCGTCACCGTGTCATCTTCGTGCCACCTACTCCACGTCGTTTCCATATCTAACAGTCGTTCAAACGCCGACGGTTAAGATATCTCAACCCATGGCATGTGGGAAGTTTTTCCAGCAGCCTCGACCTATTCACCATTGGCGGAACCTATGGCATAATCATGAACTCTCATGGCACCGACGGTCTATACACCCGTGGCATATGCATTGTACAAGGTTTAATACTGATCCAAAGTCATATGTAACAAACCTTTTTTAAACCTCCGCCATCATTGATAATCGATGCACCATTGTTATGGGTTGGCGGGGCCGCCGAATGTGGCGGACTCCGCCAACCTTACCCCCATTACCATACGCAATAACATTTAAATATTACATTTGCGCCATTGCTTGTAATGAGCTATGGGAGATCGCAGGTTCAAGCCTTGACTCTTCCCATTCGACTCTGCGTTGAATTTGAGCACCCACCATGTGTCTCATTATGGAGCTAACACTTGGCCTTCAAGGGCCCAAATTTTTCCCTGTTTGACATAAACTTCAGCGGGCATTTTCTCCTTCATCCGAAGGCCTTTTTTGACACTGAATATACTATCAGATTCAGCGCGACAAGCTCTTCAGCGTGGCGCTTTTTTTCGGAGAATCTGAAACTACAAAATTTAGAGCATGTCGGGAATTGATACTATATGGGACCATCTTGGTCTTCAAACATTACCTAGAAAACTTTGACTGAACTCAACAAGATCCATCCTGGATCATACCTCACAACAAAAAGAACTTTTGAACCTCCAAAATTTTATTACAAACATGAATTTCTTACATTCAAGCATTAATATAAAAACCATTTAGACCCTATTTACAGACTCAACTAGGCATAATGATGCAATGACAATTCATAGACACTCTATTACACATATGGCATAAAATTTGCCCAGTTCCAAGTAGGAGACTTCTCTGAAGACTTACATTTTTCTTCCCCAATTTTCTTTTCTTCCCCTTGTCTTATTGGTGCTGGTGTTGGTTCTCATGGCAACATCGAACATGTGCTCTTTGAATGTCCTCTCATCTTGCATTGTAGACAAACTCTTTCTACAGATTTTGTATTGGATGTCTTTTTGCTAGATCTGCTCGAGCTTTTTTTTATGATGTTGAGTCTTTGTCTGGCTAAAGCAAAGTCTTCTCAAGGCGTTTCTTCACTTATAGTATTGTGTCATCTTTCCATGGCCTACTCTTTGTAGCACCCATATTTTTTATGAAAACCTTCTGCTTCTAGTGTTCCTCTACACAATGTGTGTTACTCCCACAAAAGGTACATGGATAAATCCTTTTAATGAATTTCAACATAAAGTTTTGATTGTAAGGCTCACCTTTTGAATCACTGCTACCATGATTCATCTGCTTACCTTTCTAATCTTGAATCTTCTTTGGCATGAGCTCAGGATGTAAGGACCAACACTGGTCTGCGATGTGACCTCTCTTTCCACAGTAGTCGCATGTTGATTGGTCATATCCTAATCCTTCGTATTTAGGCCTTTCCTGCACTAAGATCGGTTGGATTCTGCCTTAGCCATGCTTACGAAGGCCTTGTCCTTGCTAATATCCCATCTTGTTCATCAGCATCATACCCATTCCTTTGGTATGCTTCTCAAACATTCCAATCTTAGGATCCCTGGAAGACTCTATTTCTGAAATAGTTTTCTGAGATGATGGTACATAAGGAAATTCCTCGGAAGGTGAGGAAAATGTACCAATGGCTTCTTCCACTAATTGCGCTTTTGGAGTGGTAGATAGAGATGAACTTTCTTCATCTTCCTAATAAAGTGTAGGTACTTCATTCTCTCTTGCAGTGGATGGAATTCGAATTGAAGGATTGATCGTCTTTCAATTCTTCTACAAGGCTTCAATCTTCGCTTGTAGTTTTTGTTTATCTTCCTGCAAAGCCTGCACCATGCGTCGCAATGCAACATTCTTCTGTTCATATTGTTGGTGGAACTCTTCTAGTTCTTCCAATTGAATCTTCCTCAATCTTTTACCCATCCTTGCACTTTGGTGAGAACTGCTCTGATACCAAAAACGATCTGAAAATTGTGGAAGAAGACCGTCCTCCTCACTTGGCAAGTTTTGAAAAATGAGTCTTCAACACAATATGTTTATTAGGTGTTCTTTCAAGCACGAATTTGTTAGTATGTGTACGTTAACCATAAAGAACATAACACCAATAACCATGCAAATATCAAGAAGATCAACACCAAGTTTGATGACGAAGTTCACCCCTCCTAAGCTACATCTCTGGGACCTGCTCAAAAGACTAGGTCACTCATATTTCAGTAATTGAAAAGAGGTACATTAAAATTGTTGTTTACAATTGTGTTTATTTCCCTGATATGGAAATTCTCTCCTACAGATAACTCTCGCAATATAACTTGACAATCTACACTCGACATGTCATCTACAACAAAACATAGAGTCCCTAGCAATGACTCCAAACCTCAACTGAAATTGAGCATTTAACCATCAACAATACATTAATCAATTACCTGTCTCAACTTGACTAGGAGAGACACAGTTCATGCATTGAGTTCTGAATAATTCTTTGTTGCAACTAACGAACAGGTTCTATCGATGAGTCTAGAGTATGCCAAAACCCCCATTTTAGCTCTTCAAGTGTCCAATTTATCTTCTGTATGCCTTCGGAAATCCAGAAACTAACTTGCCTCAAGAACTAGCTCACACCATCAACTTCGGGTCATGCTCCTCACAACTCCCTTCTCGTTCTGATGGCACAACTAGTTAACTCCTTCTAGCTCACAAAGCTAGTCTTTAATTATCACTTTGGGTTTCACTTGCCTATGACTTCGAAAGGCTTGGAATGGCCTTGGAATGGCTTCGACTAGCTTGTCTTGCCTTCGAGTTGCTTGTCCTAAATTGGTGCATTTGACCACCTTTTATAACACTTTACAACTCGAAGTTTTGAGTTTTTGTTATAATATTATAAATATCACAAATGGTTATTCGAATTAAATAGAATGCCTAACTCTAACTTTAGAGTTTGATGCATTCGATGCAATTGTCATAATACACCTAGCGCATTTGTTTTAACAATATAGTTTTAATTTGGCAAATGTTTACAACGTATTACCAACACATATTTGTTGTGCGGTTTATAACAAACATGGTTTATCCAAAGTATATACATGGTGCATGTGGATTGGACTGGCGACAAGAACTGTTTACCAAAACTCCGACAGTGACATGATTCCCTTAACTGTTGCCATGTGACTTGCTTTCGGTGGTGGTATTATGTTAACTACATGCCACACAACCGTGCCACCTACTCTGCTTCGTTTCCGTAGCTAACAGTCGTTCAAACATCGACGGTTAAGATCTCTCAATCTGTTGTGAAGAAAACTAATAAACAAATAATACACACTCACACTCATAAAATAAATATCAGAAATATAGAAAAACCAGACATGGCAGGAAAGGCCTCAGCCTTACAGCATTCCTCACATTATCATTATTAATCAATCCAATCCAATGTACAAAGAACGATAATAGTACAAATAAATACATGAGGAAGTTGGTCTCAAGATAGTACATCTATCTTGGACACTATGGTTGAGAAAATATCTCAATAACACACTAATCTAGGAGCCTAACTAGTTGGAGAGAATCTCTCAACCAACTAAGCCTAAACTGACTCCTAACCATGAGGAACAAACTCAATCTAGAAAGGTAGGATTAAATCCTAACTTTCGTGAATTTAATTAATTTAATTATTTGGACTTAGAATTGTTTTTAATGTGAGAGTGAGGCTAACATTCCCCCCCTAGATGATAAGTCCAAATTAAGAACCAAGAACCATCTTCCAAGTTCTCATGCTAAAACTATTGATCCTCAAAAAACATTTGCCTGAAAAAACCACCAAAGCTGGATGCTGAAAAAACTCAAATCTGAAGAGAACATGAATCAGTTGCATGTCTGATTCATCTCTAAATGTCGCTTGACAACTCCTTCACGTGCTAAGCTACAAAAGGATCCATCTGTCCTTTGCTTGCAATCAGCATCTAATCCGGATTTAAACAGGAACGCAACAAAATACAGAGGTAACCATATACATAAATATGCAGCAGAAATAATACTTCATTTCATTAATGGAAAATACTGAAATATGTTTACAACCAGAAATGGAAATAAACCAGCTAGGGCGATGGTGGCTTATCTCTGAGAAGAGATGTGGTAGCTACATGCCTCTGAACTGTGTTACAATGAGGCTCGGAGGCCTATTTATTGTTGAGAAACAATGAAAAACCCTTCACATCCCAAAACCTAACTCTAGAAGATGAAATGCCAAATTGTGGGCCCCATTTGGGTAAATTGGTACATCAATTTCCCGGGGTCGTAACTTTGGCATATGATCTCCGTTTGACGCGTACGATAGCTCGTTAGAAATATCTATCCGAGAACTACCATTTTGGAAAGGACAACATCGGTCCATGGACCCATGTTGCCCTCAGATTTCCTAAAAAACGTCGTTTAGGGCCTCAAAACGGCTCCGGAAGTTCAGGACCCGAAAAACTGCTAAAAATAGTAAACTGTGCTACAATTTAGGAAACTAAAAAGTTGAAAGAGACAATTGTGGGGGTCCAAATGGGATAGGTGGGTGGCCACCAACATCCACCTGGATCATTCCTCCCCCCTTCGGAAGCAATGGTCCCCATTGCATTGAGTTCCTCCATCTGTTGAACTTGTTCTGCGCTGTCTGATGTGTCCAGTAATGGTGGGAAGCATGGTCGACGATGATCCACATTGAACACTTGGTGCAGGTGAAGGAATGGAGGAATGCTGTGCTCCAAATCATTGTTCCCCACAGGCTTGGTACTACTGTAAGGACCATGTTGGAGTGGTCTG
>APFE031248046.1:0-12653 GCA_000404065.3 Pinus taeda | reverse complement strand
ACTACGACCCATTTGCAACTAACTGTGGTTCCGTTATTAATTGCGGATTAACCACTTACAATTATTAATATGGGATTTATTGACTCTTGACTATGACGTGGTCCCATTACATAGATAAGGGGGTTAGGGTGGGACCCTAACATCTAGCTTCCTGAGAATCATACGAGACACAAAATCCAGATGTTCCAGGCGCTGGTCTTGTAAGCAATCTAAGCTTGTCTCTTGAAGAGACAACACAACTCATGCACCTATGAGTGGACCATGTGTTATTTGGAATGGAAATAAAATAAAAAAAATAAATTAAATTCTCATGATGTCATTCCACCTTGACATCCATAAGCATATGTGAGGAAACATGTATGAAGAAAATTCAATAAATGGAAATAAAAAGCATTTATCTAGACATTCGTAGAACTATAAAATGATATTATGCGTTTGGAATCGCAAAATAATAGGAAAACATCAACGTGATTCTTACTTATTATTTAGAAATTAATGTTCAAAAACTGAAAATGAAATGATTTCCTGAACTACACTCTCTAAGAGAGTTAAGAATTATATATGGACTTGAAGTCTTAGAATAGAGTTAAGAATTATATATGGACTTGAAGTCTTAGAATAGAGTTAAGTGCCTAAATAATAGTCATAAAATCTTGTTACTTAATCATAAAAAAAATGCATTCGCCCTCTAATGGTATTGGGATTGGGCTCTCATGGACCAATAGTAATGATAAAGGACACCTAGAAGAAAAAGAGAAAATAAAACTAGGGAACGGATTTAGAAAACATGCAATAGTTCAATAAAGTGGATTAATCCAAGATTGAGAAGAAAGAAACGTCTAGTTTATATGGTTGTTGGAAAAATCGTTATCGCTTGGGAATTTATTTAGGATTAACAATTTTTTGTAACAATTGTTGTAACCATTCTGCAATATATTCTTCCATGGGGGAAACATGATGTATTTATTTACACGTATATAGTATATCCCTTCCTCAATTTCTCATGCATTTTATTGTAGTTTTCCAGACATAAATAATCAGTCCTTATTTTCATTAACAAAAGTAACCAACTAGTTTTTAATCTAGGCCTATGAAAAGTATGTTAAGTTGTCAAATTCAGAACCCAATGATGTTTTAATAATTTCTAATTCTTATTTTAATATATTTTGGGGAATCAACATGGAATCTCTAATTACTCATGGACCCTAAAGGTCCTCGACAACTTTAACAACTTTGAGAAAACAATTACTTCTACAATCATGAATATTTCAACACTCAACAATGACATCTTGTAATTTTAATCCTAGAAAACCATCCACCTTTTCTTTTTTTATCCTCTTTATATTAGGAACGTTTTTTTGTGTTCTTGAGAAGTCATTCAGATTATTGAATTTATTCACAAAAGTAGAAATTCAAACCTAACTTGAAATTCAAACTATGGAGCACACTCCAAAATTTTCTTCTTTAGAAAATTGCTTATCAACAAATTGTTGATCACCCTAGAGATCGTTTGTCAAATATTCAACAAACGAATGAATCCTCTTAGATAATTTCCTCAGATGTAAAACAATTTCCCATAATTCTTCAATAATTTCGAGTCTATTTTTATTATTATATGTGACATATCATCTCTCACCATTTAGTAGGTGTGCTACTTTCTTAATTATTTGGGGTGTGTTGGGGGTATTGACTACAATATCATAGTCAATTTGGTCATCAATAGTGAAGCGAGATTTAGAGATTTTTCAAGCTCATTTATCCACTTCTTAAGATTTAAATTTCTATTTCTCATTTCATAACAATGTGTGCAAGGGCCTTTCCTATAGTTTGATGCAACTTTAGAAGACTTGTGTGTCCAACTCCATAAACGTTAACTTTAGACTTCCATTGGATAGTCACCTTCTTATTTAGAACCTTAAAGTTTTCAAATCAAAACTTATTAGTTTCCTTATTGTATTGGGTGTTATATATAGTTAAGTATTGATCATCAAAACTTACTGGCTCTTCAACAAAAATATCTTCTATCATTTTTTGGATTTCAGTTGTACATGCCATAACCGAATTAGGCATTGCTGTGACATCCCATAGCTAATTCCCCCCTATTGTAAATATTTAAAATAATTTTGTTGTAATTAAAATTGGCTGAGGAATAGAGACACAAGTTTCATAGCTTGGAGAGGGAGATTGCACGAGGAAGTTTGGTTGTTTTTATCTCAGTCCTGGAGGCTAACCGGTGTGCCTTAAATGGGATGATTGCGATTTAAATTCAGCTTGAAAATAGATGACACAAACCATAATATCTTGGATAAATTTATATGTAAAAGAGGATAAGAATTTAATTTTAGGTGTGGGTTGCATTAGCTATCATATTCACCCTAAGAAGGATGCATGAAAAGAGGGGTACATGGCTGGTTACAACGATTGAGATGGAAGACGACTACGATAAACTAGTTTGCGGTAGTGATAGAGTGGGCCAATGAATTTCAAGGTCAGATAGAATAAACAAAAATGAAGGCGCGAAGAAGAGGGTTATTCATTCAAGGGGAGAAACTAGCTCAAGAGGAGCATTCCATAAGGGAAGATAATTACTCATGAGAGGAATGAGAAAATAGAATCAGATGTAGAGATAGAACTAAGGAAAGGAGGGATAGATTTCTCTAATGGTATCTAGCTGATGAACTCGAAAAGGATTGCTAGTTAATAACAACTGAGTAGTGGTTTGCCTAAGGACTAATGAAACCACTAAGAGTGGATTGCCTTAGGACTGTGGAACCCAATGGGAATATTGTGGATTACTAAACCTAATGGCTAAGAGAGAGACACCTAGATTTTTTTAGGATTGATGAACTGCAAGGTGTAGTGACATCAGTGGTTTCACTCACTTATGAAATACCTAGAGAGGGGTTTCTATGCTCCTAAAATAGTTCATCCAACTGATGAACCTTGCCATGATTTCATAAAACTGTCCTCCTATGACTAAATAATGAATCTCTGTGCTTGCAGGAATCTATTGTATTGTTGTTAAATAAATCAAAGGCCTGTATGGTTTATTAGTTGGGATATTTTGAGAACACCTGGGAAAATGAGCTCTATTCACCATATGTGAGTAATGGTCAAGAGATCTAGTCTGATCCACCTCCTCAAGCTTTGAGATATGGCTCCAGGGTGAT
Source organism: Pinus taeda (assembly GCA_000404065.3). Lineage (NCBI taxonomy): Eukaryota > Viridiplantae > Streptophyta > Pinopsida > Pinales > Pinaceae > Pinus > Pinus taeda. Next base: position 9,483 of record APFE031248046.1, on the reverse strand, counting down.
TGGATGAAAGAAAAGATGTAATGTATACCAATATAAGGCTTGGTTGGGAGTTGAAGTACCAATCTGAGTTGCTAGGATTCTCTTATAAGATAAGTGATTATTTGAATTCCAACACATGTAACTATTATGCAATAATTGTATAAATGTTGGTTATGTTATTAATATTCTTATACTAATGCTAAGGAATTTTATTCCTATGAGAACTTTGAGGATTAGTTTAATTCCTGTGTGATTGATGAAGAATGGCTAGTACATGTGCCTATTTTTGAGTTTAAACACACTTTAATTTCCAAGTTCATATGCAATAAAAAATAACTGGCGTACTTATGATGTTGTGATTGTGATTTAAATATAATGACTATGGAGCTAGTATATATAGCATGTATGATGAATGAGCTCATCCCTGTTCACTTTGTAATTATGTGAATGCAATATATATGTATGTGCATATTTGCTAGTATTGTAATGAAATGCATGAGTAGTCATAAGGAGTGTATGTTTTTTCATGGTTGTGGCTAGAAAGATGGGTATACTCAGTTGTCACTAGCTAGGCTTAGGATGGACAAATTGTATTACTAAACAGGGTGTATTGTGAACAATTTATGCCCCTATGCAAAAGTAACAAGCATTGAAGCTTATAACCTCAATGTCATAGCCTATATATCCATAGAGGTATATGAAGGAAGGCCAAATAAGTTTGGAATAAGAGTGCCACCATAATACGTTTGCAAGCACACGCCTGAGGCACGGGGGCATGAGCCTGCATGGCTAAGCACCGAGAGTAATAATAATGTGTAATTACATGAAAATACATATAAATACATATATAGATCCTAACTAAGTTGAAGGACTGAGAGATAGAGGTCCTTCCATTATGAAATGATAATATTCACATTAGTGTCATGGTTTCAAAGGGGCATAACAGTAATGAGGGAGCCCCCTCTTTTTGTAACTAAAAAGGTCACCCCCCTCATTCTATCAATCCAATCTGAATGATTGTCCTCCATTGATCGGGGGGTGTGGAACCAAGGAATGGAATCACAACTAAGTACCCCCCAACCCTCCCCCTCGTGATGTCACGAGGGGGGGTCCTCATTTGATCTTGACTGTTGGTTTACCTACTGTATGAGGGTTATTGATTGGTAAAAGGGGTCCACATTTAAATCCAAACCAGTGGAGTAAATAGGCCTTCGTATCCATTGTACAGAAAATACCCTATCGCTTTGGGACCCCGAGGGTTTTAACATTGTGTAATTAGAAGTTTGGGTGGGAGACAGTGGAAACCATAGAATTCTAAAATAAATTATAATGGGAATTCCATGTTTCTCAAGGGGTTGTAATCTTGGTGGGACATATGCCATGGTGGTAGATGATGTGGATTAAGGGTGATGTGGTGCCACAATGGCGTAACATATGGCACCTGGAACTGGATTTTTGGTCATGGGGCCAAGTGGCCCGGAAATGGATGACATGTGGTGCTCCTGGAGAAGGCTATGTGGAATGGTTGGTGTAAACATGATGTCACCCTAAGATGACATCATCATAGAGTTTTTCGAAGGAGAAAAACAAGAATATTTTAGGGAATTTACATCCCAAGAAATGGATAATTTCCTAGAAAATAACAAAGAGGGGTTTTGTCATGGGAGTTTTGGAATGATGATGTCATAGTGATGCTACATTGGGATGATTTCGCCTTGGTGGTTTTAGGAGGAGGAAAATGAGAACCTCCTGAGATATTTACATCACATGGAACAAATAATTTTCCAGCAAATGTCGTAAATGTAATTATATCTTAGGAAATTTAAAAAATGATGTCACCTCGATGATTTTTGAAGGAGCATAGTGGAAAGAGGTCAGGGTTTACGTCCAAAGGTGAGAAACATCAACATGAAATCACTCAAGTACTAACATCACCCTGAGATTTTGGCAAAGGGATGAGAGAGAAAAGGGCCAGGGTTTTTATGCTTAGAGGTGGTCCTCATTTAATTTAGGTTATCAATCCTTCCTGTGAATGTGGCCATCAATCGTCCAAGGGGGTCAATGCATGTCATATGGAATGGATATATATATGTGTGTGTTTGTGTGTGTGTGTGTGTGTGTGTACCACCAAAGGGGAGAGTTATAATGTAGACTATTGAAAATGTGCAACAAGAAATACTAAAGTTAGAAAGTGCTAAAAATAGATCTGCTAAAAATAGCAGTTTGGCCAATGAGCATTTTGGCCACCTTGGGTGAGAGGTGAAACTGATAAAAATAGAAAGTTCTAAAAATAACATTTCTGGATCCCTTCCTATCTATAACAGTCCTTGATCTATCTATAGGAAGTAAAAACGAATTTGGTCTTAACAGCAGTTTAAAATATTAATTAATTGATCTCCATGAGTTAATTAATTATGGAAAAGCAAACTGAAGTCTTTGTGAGAACATGCAATTAATTCTCTCCATTGGTTGAGGAATTAAGTATGAGTTCTATAATGAGAGAATCAGTTGACTTAGTTCTTACTAGTCAAGTCTAGTTAGATTATTTTAACAAGTTGTTAAAATAATAGAATATAGTTTGTTGATGCTTGCATGCATGTGACAACTATTATTAGATAACTGAGGATTCACCTCATGGATTAACTGTTGCAATGTCAGTTTGTCAGAGACCCAGTTGAGATCAGATGTGGGATAGTGTACTATCAGTTGGATGAATATTTTTCCTATAAAGGAAGCTCATCCATGATGAGGATTTATCTCCTTCAGGTTTGTGTAGTTATTTCAGAGGTGAATGTTGTGTGTGAGGTGAAAATCACACAAGTTGCAGCTGGAGGACCTAGGAAAAACTGTGCATAGAAATAGGAGGCTTGGAGGGCAGGGGAGAAGGTTTGTGAGAATCCTTTAACTGTTTATGAGCAGTAGAGGGATTGTACTAAGAGCTGGATAGCTTCCGAGCTAAGGCTTTGTGTAATCCAGACTATATTTCCACTTGTATGATAATACAGAGATGGGGTTTTAGGTTGGTGCTTTCCCCTAGTTATATCTTCTGTGCTATGTGTGTTTGATTTCTCCATATCAGTTGTATGTGTTCTTATTGATGTTTCTCATGGTTGATTCAGCTTCCACTAATTGTTTGTAGAAGTAGATCAAGTGTTTTGCTTTAGTACATTGCATTACCAGGTGATCTACAGGTGGGAAATTTCTACATGGTATCGGAGATAGTTGTTTTGTAGAAAAATTTCTACATGATATCAAATCTAGCTGATTTGTAGGAAAAAATCTACAAAATTCTACATTGAAGGGGGCCACATATGGTGATATGGCCTATGCCATGTAGTGTATTAACATGACATAATGTGGAGTGCCACGTGGGCACCACATGGGGGCCATGTGGGTGCAATGCGGCAAAATGTGGTGACATGGAAAAAGGTCATTGGCCTAATCTATAAATAGGCATATCTTTTGATCCGAGAGTTGGTTGAGGAAAATTTTATATCACCGAAAAGGTGTCAACGAGACGAACAATATGGTGATGTTTATTTTTGTTTTCGAGGGGTTTAAAAAATGATGAATTTTTAGACCCCATTTCCACAACAAGACATTGGAGGTCAGGTAAATCATTGTCACATGCCTGGACCTTAGGAGATGAAGTGGAGCTATAGCAATGAGTATAATGGATTAATGTGAATGTGGTCATATTCTTCTTATGTCATTGGGTTGTATATTACATGTTGACTGTAATGATGTTTCTAACATGTTATTTTGATATATGCATGGACATTGCATGCATTTGCTATCTTGCATCTTGAAGGTCTAGATAGCCTATTGTTGTGAGCTTGGACGCTTGAATTTTTTACTTGTTGCAGGAACTACCTAAATGGTTGTATGTATGGTTGTGTTGACAGTGCTGGACCCACCAACATGTCAAGGGGATCTCCCTAGTAAGAAGTCCCAATTAGGCCTTAGACCGTTTGGTGTAGGAGTCCCAGTAGTGGGTCGTAAGTTAATGCCTTGACCACGATGTTGCACAGAGGCAAGTAGGATAACTTCGTCAGAAACAAGGGTGTGACTGATGCAGTGAGTCAAGGAAGGTGTATGAGAGGTTCCAACACTTCGAAGGGGGAAGGAGGTGAATGTGAGTTCCAGGTTGAAAGGGATCATTCCCAACTCGGCTAGGAACACACAACACAAAAGGAAATGCACAACTTCCAGTGGAGTAGTTCACTCAGATGCGACAGTCACATCATACAAGGTAAGATAACACATACATCACTCATGGATCAGTCTGAGATGAGTGCGACAGTTGTTATAGAAAGGTTCAAGTGAAAGGTCTATCTGATGTCCGACAAAGCAGTCAACACGGACGATGGCAACATTAACAACATATGCAACACATTAACAACAAGATTCATATAATTTCATACAAATCAGTTCAGACACAAGTACGTAAGTTAAACAACATATATCATTAAGGCAACCAGAGTAGTCCAACTACAATAACAACATATGCATGAAAATGTACTGACTATTATTATATAAAGAAGTGTAAGTCACAATCATACAATACATCCATGTAAAACTGCTAGCTCTAACAGTGGAACTTTACACCACATCCACCTCCTCCTCCAAAGAGATGTACTAGCTCTGTGTAGTGGACAATCTAAGGCATGTTACAATATTGTCCAAGCCTTCTTCAAGATAGCCTTGTCGGGTGACCCTTGACATTCCCCTTTGTGACAGTTCAACTACCCTCATGACTCTTCACCTACGCTAGGATTGTTACATCCAACCATTGACACTTGACTTACACTTGACAGCACTCAACATTACAATGCACATGTACTCATGTGAGACAACATGGCTTGAGCAAGCCTTGTAAGACATCACTGACACTTGGTCTGTTGTGATGAGAGAGACTCTTTGACATGCTTGTGATGGTGAAGGTGATGAGCTGAAGCCAAGCTTGGTCGTCTGTGATGGCATGCATGCACCTCATGGTGACATCTTGCTGAAGCGAACTCTTGCCTCCATTGCAACCGGTGCATTGGTTTGGCCCCTTCATCACACTCGTCTGCTAAGATGCACATGGTCTTCTTGGGTACAGTTGAACCGAAAACACACTGATGCATAGTGTCTGTGTTGATCTTCAAGTGTGTGCTGGTGGTCATGCACATCAACTTGTTGAAGTACATGTTCAGCCCCAGTTGGACTTGCTTCTTGTCCTTGCCTTGGTAGGTGTGTTGAATGGGTTGGATTGCATGTGTGCGCTTGACGACATGCATGCTATTGAATCCCTTGCATGCAATCAATAACACTACTGACCATGTCTACTCTATATCAACTGCTAGGATGGATCCTTAACTTGTACGTTTCATCCGTGAGTGCATGTTGTGCCCATTGCTATTCCTGTTCCTGTTGCAACTCATTTGTATGTTTGTGCAGATTCATGTTCTTCCTAAGTTGCTGCTTCAACACATGCAACTCCTTATTTGTTCCATCTTCTACCTTCATGCGATCTTCATGTCATGCCGTCGCTTCATAGCTAGAGTCTCCAAAGTTTCTTTCATCATCAATGGACCTGCATGAGCTTATAACATTGTTCTGCCTCCGTTTTGTCAACAACCCTCGTCTTGCATTCGTTGCATTTGGTATGTTGTCTTTAGTTGTTGTTCAAGATGTTTCTTGCTGTGATGCTGCTGTTGTCACATCTTGATGTCCTTGTCTATGAACAACTTGATGTCTTCATGGGTAGGAAATTCCATGGACACTTGATCAACTGCATCCCCAAGTGTGCTTTGAACGGTGTCTTCATCTCTTCTCTCTTGGAAACCATTGTACCCCTACTTTTGAGAGGTAGATGAACACCTGGGATACTTGGAGACATGGAACCACTCATGGCAAACAATATGTCAGTCAAAAACCAAAATGAACATGAGAACTAACTTGTAACATACCTGGGTGCATGATCATGAAGGTTACGTAATTTTGCCTAGGAGGTCGGGAGACCGACAACCAAGACTGCAAAGGAACAATCTAGGCTATTGGGAGACAGGCTGACTACTGATCTGCACAATGCACAACCAAGTCTGGCTATTGACTGTTGGGATTACGCAATGCACAATTCTAGCTTGGAAGGACTGCTGGCCTAGGGATAGATTTGTGCAATTTCTTGGGCCAAGCAGCCATTGTCCTCCAGAAATGCAAAAAAAAATCTTGGAGGCTAGTGTTGGCCAAGAATCTGAAAATGTGGAGAGGAAGGTGAGCCTTCCTTCCCAGATTACACAATGTAGCCTTGGTGAAGGCAGCACTTAGGCTAAGGTTGGCCCTACTCGCTGACGGGAAACTGAAAGAAATTAAGACAGTAAATGCATGGAGACACTAAGTGATAGCAGAAGTGATTAAAAATGCATGCAAAACATGAATGAGAGATTCAAAAAATAGATCAACATGCATGTGGGTGAGGCAGTTTGTCGGTTGTTTGAACGCCCGTGCAAAACAGTTTCTTGCATATGACAACAATGAGATAGCAACGAAAGCTAAAATAGAGCTAGGACAAGCTAGTATATATGTAAACGACAACAAGCATTCAAAGAAATCAAGAAAACAATACTCCCTCACGCAAAAACAAAAAAAGTGACAGAAATGGAGCACAAGGCATGGGAAGCGGGCTTACCCCAAAACAGTTGAGTTGAATGTGCTGACTGCTCCTAGATGTGATGTGGGATGTCAGAGCTACAAGGTTGATGTGAGGAATGAGATCTGTAACATTCGGTTGATGTGTTTTTATAACCTCAAGGTTGTGATGTGCATGCTACAAATCTAGGGGAAGCGACACTTGGTGGGAGGTTTTGAAATTTCTCCTTGCATGTAACCTCCAACTTCTATACATAGATCCATGAAACAAGGGATGCCTTTGCATCTTGCCTTAGGAGAAGAAGCCCATGTCTGAAAGTCAGTTTTTCTTAGTCCTAGAGGGAATTGGATAACTTAGCTGCACATGCAAGAGACTACTTGACTGTTGGAGAAAAAATGTGCGTTTCTGTTTGGGAGTTGGGCTCGCTGCCCAAGAGATTTGCACAATTTTTGGGCAGAGCAGCTGACTGCTGCCCAAATTTGCGCAAATTTTGAGTGGAGTAGCCTTGTTGGGGAAATTTGCGCAAATCATACTGGGAGTGTTGGAAGACAAGATTGCGCAATCCTGGAGCCCAGTAGGCTGCCAGAGAGGATTGCACAATTTCCAGAGGGAAGGCTGGTTGCCCTCCAGAAATGCGCAATTTTCAAGGGGAAGTTGCTCAGCCTGCAGCTGGATCAAGTTCGAGTGAACAACCTGTGAGGGAAATGGATCAAGCTATGACTGACAGGCTGCCTTTGTGTGAGAAAGACACTGAAACTTGTGAACTTAATGAAGCAAGGCAAGCTACTGTGAAGGTTGGAAGGGAGGCTCCAAAATGAGGCTAAGGAAAAATTTTGGAGGGTGGTTGTAATTGCTACAACAGGTTGATTGTAGGGTACCAACACTATTGCTTAACTGGTGTGTTCTTACATGATTGGAATAATTGTACATGTGAAATTTCATGTGATTTGAGGGATTTGGAGAAATCCATGTGTTACTTGCATCTTCATAACATTGTGTAATTCTATTGAATGTTAGGTGTTTATATATGTATGTGTGAGTGTGTGTGTATACATATATTATGGAAATACCAATACAACAAGATAAAAGTAGCTCATGAGAGCTCTCGAGCACTTAGACTAGAAGAATGTAATATTTGAAGAGAAAGGATGAGGAGAGGGTATTCCCTCAAGGGTATTTGATAAGCACTGAAGGATCCCTCCTTGGAGAAATTAGAGGGGCATTGCAACTTTAAAAGTCTACCATAAAACTTTGGATATGGCTTGAGAGTGATGTGTTTTGATGATTGTTGATTGGTGCAAGCAAGTGTTAGTTGTAGCACTGTGATTGTTGGTTATATGTTGATTATTTTTCTTATGAAGTGGGTGCTAGGTGTAGCATTGTGTGTGATGGTTGTATGTTGATTTTAAATTGTCTTGCATGTAAGGATGAACTTAATGGATATTGCTAGTGTTAGCAAGAAGATTGATCTTTGAAATTGATATTGTTGGTTGATGAAGAAGGAACATTTTTAAAATTTTAAAGATGATGATTTTAATCATTACTGCTGGTCTTGGTAAAATAAAATGATTTACAAAATCTATGATAATAAATGTGCTACTATATGCATATATGTATTTCTTATTTTTTAAACCATGCTAATGTATATGTCTAGATTGTATCCTAACTTGAGACATGTGATTGATAAGAATTTTGAAGGTGTGTGAGCAGCTACAGGGTAACATGTGAAACATAGCATGGCAAGGTGGTAGTTGGCGTATATAAATATATACATATATACAAATACACACACACACACACACACACACACACACACACACACATATTTATCTGTGTTTGTGTGTGTGTGTGTGTATTATGGAAAGACTGATACACCAAAAGAAAAGTAGCTCATGAGAGCTCTCGAGCACTTAGACTAGTAGAATGTAATGTTGGAAGAGAAAGGATGAAGAGGGGGTACTCCATCAAGGGTCTTTGATAAGCACTGAAGGATCCCTCCTTGGAGAAATTAGAGGGGAATTGCAAATTTAAAATTCCACCATAAAACTTTGGAGAGGGCTCGAGTTAATATTTTACACCTGACACATTGAAAATATTAGAACTCATGGGAATGCGTTGATATGGGAGCATTGGGTGTTTCATATGTCTTGCACCTTGTTGTTTTCTCCTTATCTTTACTTTTATTTTACTTTCGATTGTTTTTATTGTTGACTAAATGCATGGTCATGCTATCTTTTGGTTGTGATTTATGTTGTCATATTGTTTTTGTTAAAATCTTTTTGTTTTGATTTTTCCTTTCGTCTTTTCATACTTTGGGGCCTTGGGAAAATTTGTTGGATGTGGCAGGAATCCACAAAGGTGAGAATAACTGAAGTTGGTTAGATGGTCTGAGAAAAATCCATCACTATTGTATGTTGGAGCATCACTATTGAATGTGACATGAAGGTAAATGTTATGAAACTAGCTCACAAAAAGATAGAAAAGATAGTTGAATGCCTTAGAATTCAGCCTCTTCGAGGAGGCAACCTCCTCTACATTACACAAATGAACAATTCTTGGATGATTCAAATGACAAAACCTCCTTTCTATATATAGGAGTCTAAGGAGTCACAATATAACCTAGCCGACCTAACAATAATAATATAAAGCCACAAAAATAACAATAGAGGGATTCTATGGGGCACAATAATAACAATATGGGGATAATAGGGGTAGAACAATATTAATAAGGGGTACAACTACAATAGTAATGGGGTAATCACTAGTATTATAGGGACCCAACATGCCCCTCTCCTTCAAAAAAGTGTTGTCCTCAACGCTTGAGAAGTTCTGGATGCTTCTATATAAAATTCTCATCCTCCCATGTGGAA
>APFE031248045.1:58382-138554 GCA_000404065.3 Pinus taeda | reverse complement strand
CAGCCGCATGCAGTTCTACCGGCTTCAGATTTAGATCACCAACGGACGCGGCCCTCAAATAGCTCTGATACCATGTAGGAATTTACAGGGTAAGTTCCTCAGACAGAACACCAGAATGACACCGCTCACAAACAGATCACAGATCAATACACCAGTATTTTGACGTGGTTAAAACCCTCAGAGAGGGAAACAGTCCACGGCCTGCGCCAACGTGGCTACTACAGGCAATTTATTAATAAAAGAATGAAAATTTACATAGGCTTCTCTCATGCACGGTTAACCTACAAATGACCCTCCATGCGCTTTAAATAGAATTCATGGACCAATCGGGTGTCAAGCCACGGATCAAGAGTCGGTAATACCGAGGAGAGAATGAACCGTCGGATCACTACATATCGTGACCGTCGGATTGTAAGTTACAAAATGTACAACGGTAAAGAAACACACTTTACCTAACTCTATACCTAACTCTATACTAGACCAAGTTGAACTTAACTATTTCCTATGTGTCGGAATATCCTAACAGGAATAGGGGAGAGACCAATTTTGATTAGAATGACTTTTTAAAGTTGATTGCATTCCTAATATTTGGAGGACCAAATAAGAGAATAAATTGTTTCCCTTATTTTATTTAGGAAAGCTTTCCAAATAAAGTTTATGGAGTGATCCAAAATGGAATTTTGATAGACTCCTAAGTCTAAGTGTTCCTCACTGAGGAAAATGAAAGTCCAACAAAGTTCCTAGAAATAGTCCCATTTCAGAGATCGTCTCGTTCTGAATCTGTTGCAACTCGAATGGGCAAAAATGGACTTAGGATGCAGAAGTTATGGCAGATAGAACATGCTTTTTTTCTTGGGAAAAAGAGGCAAAAACTTTTAAAAACGGGTCCTAAAAACCCTCTAAGCCTTCAAAATCCAAAAACTATTGCAAAGGAAAACCTTCACAAAATGGTGGAAAAACACTATTGGGAGGCAAAAGCATGAAGAAATAGTGGAAACAGGCTTATCAACGGTCAAAGGAGCAACACACAAGCGCCATCGAATCTGGTCGATCAACGGTCTAGATGCGATCGGGAAATCGCAATCAGCGATGACAGGCAGAGGCTATCGGAGGCAGACATGCGATATGATCGGGCCGATGTGATGGTGCGATCACCGAAATTGGCGTATCGGCATCGACGGTGGCCATGCCATGAGGCAAAGGCAGGACCCCCCCGCCGAGCGATATCGTGATCACCGATATCAGCAGATCGCAATCGACGTCGTCATCGGCCATGCTATATGGGAACCCCGGGTCCATGCGATATGTGATTGCGATCAATCGCATCGCAACATCATGTCGGAGTAATGTGACGGAGCGGGCCGTGCATATATAAGCGTCGATGCGATGAAAATTGGACCTGAAAGGGTTTGTGAACGAAAATATATAATATTTCAAGTCCCTCTAAAGCCATTTTTACGAGATTTTCCAATGTTTTTAATGTATTTTTTTAATACAAAGGGAAACCACGGAGAGGTCAATTGTGACTTGTGATAGCAATTTTAGGCAGACCTGATAGAAGTATAAAGCGGATTTAAGGTTTTTTGAAGTTCGAAAAAACTGCATATTAACGAATTTTCCTGTGTTTTTAATATATTTCTCTGTGTAAACAGAGAACACATTTTTTGGGGATTTCAGAGGCCCGATGGTCCCTTCCGTTACAGTACAAGTGGCCACCATCCCTGAAGGCGTTTGGCAATGATTGCTAACGCTCAGAGGGGAGATTCGAATAGACAGATGCTGGAAGCTAGAGAGCCCGAGAAGAGGAAAATGCAACGGACAACGCCAGTTGGCTTAAAAGCCATGAATGTCAGAGACAGAAGGGGGTTGTTGTTATAGTTATTGCTGAAACCGAGCATAGGCAGTGCTAAGACAAGAGCGCAGAAAGCAAAGCCAAAGCAGGAAGCTAAGGCAAAAGAGAGCAGTGTAGAAAGTAACAAGGCAGTGCTAAGATAGGCAGCGTAGAAAGTAAAAGTGAATGCACAGAGCAGACGAGGGAGTCACTTGGAGGTCAAGTGAAAAGATAGAGAGCTATACATTACTGAGACCAAAAGAAGCCAGAGCCGAAGAGCCAGAATTAGAGCTAGAGCCAAGAGCCAGAGCGAGAGCTAAGAGCTAGAAAGCCGAGAGCTTCACAATCCAGGGATAAAATGGTGTCTAAACCCATTGTTTCTATGTAAAACAGTGGAGTTGAGCCAAGAGCTTGTAGAAAGGGACTTTACCATAATCCCAGAGAGCCTGGTCGAGTTGACTAGAGCTCACGGAGATGTAGCCCAAGAGTTTTGGGTGAACTCCAAATTAAATTACTGCCTTATGTGTTTGTTTTACTGCTGCATTATTTACTGTTATATGTATTTATATATCAATTTAAGCACATCAACTTATAGCACAACAACATAATTTAAGTCATATAATCAGTTTAAAACAAATACTAGCATACACCTTAATATCAAGCACTTATTAATTCTGCATTGGTTAATCAATAAGACTTTGGAATATTTAAAGCTTTGGAAGTGGGAGAGGTTCTTGTAACTTAGACAAGAAGCCTAAGTGCCCCATTTTCAGATTAGGTGGTATCAGAGCTTAAGTTTGGTTAACCACACCTTTAAGAAGGTTCTATCAGAATGCTTGATTGACAAAGCAAAGACTGCTTGTCTAAAAGGTGTTTGAACAACAAGAGGTTGATTGTATGCTTGTTTTGCAGACTGAATATTGTTTGAGTTTGAAGAGGTGAAAGGAAAGCTATTGATAGCTCAGTCCAGGAAGGACAAATAGGAAGAAGGGTTGAAGGCATTCTTATATCACAAAGGACCTCAAGGCAGTCCTTAAACTGCAAGAGGTTTGTTGCAAAAGGTTGCCAAAATAAGCTCTTTATTAATCTTGTTTGAAGTTCTTTGTTCATTGGCATAACGACAACTTCCTCAAGTGTATCCTCAAATTCTTCCTTCTTCATCACAAGACTCTTTAATGGAGACTTGAAGCAAGACTTGTTTATCATGATGGACAAGGTGAGAGAAATGTATAATGATGGAATAAAGAGCAACATACTTAGAGAGTAGTTGAATTCCATGAAGGAAGAGAAGCAGTTGCTTTTTGACAGACTGCAGGAAATGGAGAGGCAACTTCATATTGCAAATATGAACCTGAAGAGGATGCATGAGTTGGAGTCACAACTCTTTTCTACCCAAGAAGCCTTGGTCAAGTATCAGCTTGAAGAAGAGGTAAACCATTCCAGTTTGTCTTCAAATTCTTTTAAGAATGCTTATATTGGTTCTTTTGAAAAACATACTAGAGGCATAGGTTCACAAGCTAATGTCCAAAATGGGCTATGAAGGAAAGGGCTTGGGAAAGCATGCACAAGGTATTATTGAACCAATAATGGTCAAGGAAAGGCCTAAGTATTTGGGTCTTGGCTATGGACAGTCTTATGGAGAGAGTTCCAAAGCTGCCATGAAGGCCATTGAAATAGCTCCAAGAAGGGGTTGCATTGCAGAGTGTGAAGATTGTGTTCAGGAGGAATGCAATAGCTTGAAAAATCACTTGAAGGATGCAGGTGTTCAGAAGCACACACTTGAACCAGAGAGTTGTGGAAACTCTGACAACCTTGAAGAGAATGATGGGGTTCCAAAGGGAGCCACTTCTTCATTTGCTTCACCTCCTCATGAAGGCAATAAAGGTGAAAGAGGCAAGTATAAATATGGTTCTAATCGTATTCCTTTTGATTTTGCAAAGCATGGAAAATTTCCACATAAGCATGGGAAAGGAATTGCATGTTCCTTTTGTGGTTTTGATAACCATCATGTTTCTAGATGTTGGAAAAGAATGGCCACATACAAGAAACTTTTGAAGGAAAAGAAGCAAAGAGCCAAAGGTCCATTGGACAAGGCAAATCATGCTGTCAAGAGGATGCATATGTTTTTCACTTACTGCCATAAGCAAGGGCATCTTGCTAAAAGGTGTTGGACTCTGAATCCAACAATGCTTCCACAAAAGCTGAAGAAAGTGGAAAGAGAAGATGGCAGAAATGGAAAGGAAGTTTCCATGAATGTTGTGTTTCAAAATGATTCCCATGTTGATGCTGATGTGCAGAGAAAGGAAAAACCTTTGAACTGGATTGGTAAGAAATGGTTAAAGTTCTTTTCCAATTAAGGATTGCATGTCTATTAATGCATCTATTGGCATTTCTTTGTTGGTGAGATGCAAGTTGCAGGTTTCTACCAAGATGGTGAATGGAAAAGATTGGGCGGGAGACTCACTTTATTGCTACAACATTAGATTTCATTTTAGCTTCAAAAATACAGTGTACTTAAGTGAAAGTTGAAGGATGAAATACATGCATAAGCATGATGTGCATGAATACAGGGATGTTGATGTTTCCCTTGTATTTAAACATGTATATGTAATTGACTTGAAGGGTTGATTGCTTTGTTATTAAACATGCATGTAATGTAATGTTGACTTGAGAAAAGTTGACTTGGTCTCCAAGATGGAGATAGTGATGAAATGTTTCATCTTTTGAAAAGATTCCTAATGGTATTTTTCTACATTCTTGAATTGAAGGGTCATTTGTTTTAAAGGAATGTTTTGTGGGCTTGTTGTCTAGCCCATCATTTGTATGTAGATGTAAGACATGGAGGTGTTCATAAGATGTGAAATCTGTTTCTTTGTTGAAGCTGGAGTTTAGGCCATCCAGTTGTTGTCTGTATTTCTGTTGTTGTTAACAGTTGTTGTTGACAGCTTTTCAAACAGGTACAAATGAAAGTTTTGTGGAGTAGATGTACTTCACATTTGTTTGAGCCACCTTGGATCAATGATCAAGGCAAAGAAGTTCAAACCACCTTCTATGACCATCTCAGCAGAAGTTTTGCATGAAGGCAAAGAAGAAGGCAACTCTTCCCAGGAAGACTAGCCCGTCCTAGAAGGGAAGTGGTCAGAAACTTTGGTTCAGAGGCACTATGCAAGGCAAGTGTCGAGAGGCTGAAAGAAGAGGGTGAGTCACTCTCATTTACTATTCAGATCAATGTATCAGTCTTTTGGAGACCAAAAGTTCTTTTAGTGGGAAGGCGTGATCCAAAATGGATTTTGGAAAGATTCCTAAGTCTAAGTGTTCCTCACTGAGGAAAATGAAAGTCCAAGGAAGTTCTTGGAAATGGCACCATTTCAAAGATCATCTCATTCTGAATCTGCTGCAACTCGAATGGGAAAAAATGGACTTAGGATGTAGAAGTTATGGTAGATATAAGATGCCTTTGTTCTTGGGAAAAAGAGGCAAAAACTTTTAAAAATGGGTCCTAAAAACCCTCTAAGCCTTCAAAATCCAAAAACTATCACAAAGGAAAACCTTCAGAAAATGGTGGAAAAACACTATCGAGAGGCAAAAGCATGAATAAATAGTGGAAAAAAGGCTTATCGGCTGTCAAAGGAGCAACGCATATGAGCCATCGGATCTGGCTGATCAACGGTCTAGATGCGATCGGAAAATCACAATTGGCAGTAACAGGCGGAGGCTATCGGAGGCAGACATGTGATAGGACTGGGTTGATGTGATGGTGCGATCGTTGAAATCGGTGGATCGACATCGGCGGTGGCCATGCCACAAGGCAAAGGTGGGACCCCCACGCCGAGTAATATCGTGATCGTGGATATCGGCGGATCGCAATCAGCATCGGCATCGGCCATGCCATATGGGAACCTAGGGTCCATGTGATATGCGATTACGATCAATCACATTGCAACATCACATTAGAGTAATGAGACAGCGCGGGCTGTGTATATATAAGCACCGATGCAATCAGACTCAAAAGGGTTTGTGAACGAAAATATATAATATTTCAAGTCCCTCTAAAGCCATTTTTACGAGATTTTCCAATGTTTCTCATGTATTTTTTTAATACAAAGGGAAACCATGGAGCAGGCAATTACGACTTGCGATAGCAATTTCAGGTGGACCCGATAGAAGTATAAAGCAGATTTAAGGTTTTTTGAAGTCCGAAAAAATGATAGATTGACAAATTTTCCTTTGTTTTTAATGTATTTCTATGTGTAAACAGAGAACACATTTTTTGGGGATTTCAAAGGCCCGATGGTCCCTTCTGTTACAGCACAGGTGGCCACCATCCCTGAAGGCATTTGGAAATTATTGCTAATGGTCAGAGGGGGGATTCGAACGGACAGAGGTTGAAAGCCAAAGAGCTCGAGAAGAGGAAAACGAACGGACAGTGCTAGTTGGCTTAAAAGCCATGAATGTCAGAGACAGAAGGGGGTTGTTGTTAGAGTTGTTGTTGAAACTGAGCATAGGCAGTGCTAAGACAGGAGTGCAGAAAGCGAAGCCAAAGCAGGAAGCTAAGGCGAAAGAGAGTAGCACAAAAAGTAAAAAGGCAGTGCTGAGACAAGCAGCGCAGAAAACAAAAGCGAATGCATAAAGTAGTGGAGGGAGTCACTTGGAGGTCAAGTGAAAAGCCAGAGAGATGTACATTGCTGAGAGCCAAAGAAGCCAGAGTTGAAGAGCCAGAGCTAGAGCTAGAGCCAAGAGCCAGAGTCAAGAGCCAGAGCCAAGAGCCAGAGCGAGAGCCAAGAGCCAAAAAGCCGAGAGCTTCAAGAGCCAGGGATAAAATGGTGTCTAAACCCATTGTTTCTGTGTAAATAGTGGAGTTGAGCCAAGAGCTTGTAAAAAGGGACTTTACCATAATCCCAAAGAACCTGGTCGAGTTGACTAGAGCTCACGGAGACGTAGCCCAAGAGTTTTGGGTGAACTCCAAATTAAATTGTTGTCTTATATGTTTGTTTTACTGCTGCATTATTTACTGTTATATGTATTTATATATCAGTTTAAGCACATCGACTTACAACACAACAACAGAATTTAAGGCATATAATCAATTTAAAACAAATACCAACATACACCTTAATATAAAGCACTTATTAATTCCGCATTAGTTAATCAATAAGACTTGGGAATATTTAAAGCTTTGGAAGTGGGAGAGGTTCTTGTAACTTAGACAAGAAGCCTAAGTGACCCATTTTCAGATCATGGAGCCCTCAATATTCTTAAATGTACATCTATTATGCTCCTTCCAAATCTCCCATTGGTTGAATCTTGGGATGAGTTGCCATGCTTTATTGACAATAGGATTAGTAAAATGGGAATCACACCATAATTGTAGAGTGGAGAGTGCATTATTTTGTATTATGTCGATCTATTAAAAGAGCATAGCAAGGTGATCCCAAATGGAAGCAGAGAAGATAAGCCACTGAGAAGATGACTAGAATTTTATGAATTGGAGAAACAAGGCAGATAGATTGATGGGCCCTAAAAACCACAACATTGAAACTTGTCCCATGTCAAAGTTTTGTTCCATAATAGAACCATAATATAAGAGTGAATTTTGGCTAGTGTTTGAAATTCGATATTATATGTCATCTGCCTTAATCATCTATTGTTGTTTCTTGCGAGAAGACTAAAAGATCCAAAGATGTTAAAATTTCCTGAAGGATGATAACCCCAATGAAGAATATCATTTCCCTCTTGAACCACAATTCTCATGTTTTCTAATTCTTGCTTGATAAGTGTGCTTTCATTTTGGAAGGGAGGCTCAATCCATTCCTTGCATGACTTCCAATTGTACCATTGGGAATTGTAGGGGGATGAATCCCAATAATGTGCAACTAATATTTGTACCCTAGAGATGAGGGAATCCTTGATTGTGTGGAGTTGTTCATTCTGAGCTAATTTTGGCCAATGATGCCATGAGTCATCCCAAAATAATGAATTTTGTTTTTTATTTCCCAAAAACTATGCTCCCAAATAGGATGTTTGTTGCTCCAAGAAACATTCTAGCTATGAGAACCCTTGATGTTGCTTTTCATTCTAATGAGCTAAGATTCATGGGTATTGGGGGAATACTTATATTTCCACATTTTTCTCCCTAAAGCCTCTAGGTTTTTAATCCATATCCACTAGGTTTTAGCACTTGAGGCTTTGCTGAGTAAATTTGGATCATGGAGACCAAGGCCTCCTCCTTTTTTTGAACAACAAGTTTTGTACCATGTGACTAGAACACAATTTCAGTTGATTTTGGTGCCCCCTCAAAGGAAGTGGTGTTAAATATTTTTAATCTTGTTTAGGATGGATTTGGGGGCTGCCATTGCTGAGAGAAGATAGGTGGGGAGATATTGAAGGAAAATTTTGAAAAAGAGCAAGTGATTGGCTAGATTAAGTGATTTGAAAGTCCAACAAGAAAGTTTGGCTTCAAATTTAAAAGGAATATTTTCCCATACCTTTTTTGTGAGAGGATTTCCAATTAAAGGGACTCCTAGGTATTTGGATGGAAGAGAGCTCCTTTGAAAACCAAGCAAATGAGATATGTGAATTTGGACTATTGGTGAGGTATTAAAAAGAAGATTTGAGATTTTTCCATGTTGATGGAGGTTCCCAAAAAATTAAAGAAGTCTTGAAGGATGTTTTTAAGGGTAGTAAGTTATTTAACAATGGGGAGTCCCAAGAGAAGAGTATCATCCACAAACTACTGGAACAAAGAAGAGAGATCATTGAACCGAGTTGAAGACCTTTTAGCTGACTAAGCTATAAGGTTGAGTTGATAGATCTACCCAGCCCTTTAACCATGATGAGAAAGATGTAAGGGGAACTGGGGTCTCCCTACCTTATACCCCTTAAGGGGACAAAGGTGGGATAAGGATGCCCATTAACTAGAACAGAGAAGAAAGCTTTGGAAATGAGGGCAAGAACCTAATGAATCCATATTTCTACAAATCCAAAATTAGTGAGCATACGGAAAATAAATTTCTAGCTCGATTTCTCAAATGCTTTTGACATATCAAGTTTGATGAGCATACCAGGAGACTGATTGAAATTAAGCAAGCGAATGTGTTCATGGGATAGTATTATGTCTTCCATAATTTGTCTTCCTTCCACATAACTAGTTTTCTCAGGAGAGATAAGTGAGGGGAGAATAGGCTTTGTTCATTTTACGATAACATTGGAGATGATTTTATAGATAACATTAAATACGAAAATAGGCCTGAAATCTAAAGAAGAAGAATCATGGGATTTTTAAGGAACAAGAGATATATAGGTAGCATCAAGGGTTGTTAAGATAGAGGATGATTGCTAAGAGTCTTTTACTACTTTCCAAACATCATCCCCTAGAATTTTCCAGTAAGCGTCATAGAAATTGGTGGTAAAGCCATAAAGACTTGGGGACTTGCATTTAGGAATTTCCATAATATTTGCTTCCACTTCTTGCATGGTGATTTCATTCAAAAGGAGATAATTACGTTCCCTTATTACATGTTTGGAAATGTGCCATGTTATTTCCCTGATAGTAGGCCTTCTCTACGCAATTATTTTCGTGAGTGTGCCTTGGAAATGATTCATGAGTTCTTGGGCTATTGTATCATGGCTTTCCACTTTTTGGTGATTGGATGTTTTGATGCTTTATATTCTATTACTTTTCATGTGGTTGATCATGGATTTGTTGAAAAATTTAGTGTTTTTTTCTCCCTCCTTAAGTCATTGTACTCGATAATTTTGTCTCCAGAGGATTTCCTCTTGCTTTAATATTTCCTCCAACTAGAGGTGAGCAACTACTAATTAATGTTCAAATTCCTTGTACCTTACATTTGATATTATTGCTTGTCGGATGGTGGCTTGAAGGCTTGTTCCTAAGACTACTAATCCAGTCCATAAATAGATCTATGGGCCAATGATATGAACCATGGCAAGGGAGAATATAATCCTCAAAACGAGTGCCTAAAATGTAGAGAGACTTTGCTATGAGGAATCTATTGAGCCTTGAATCTATTTGAGATGTGCCTCCTCACTTATTATTGCAGGTGTATAAGATATTATGTGTGCTCATATCTGTAAGTTTGAAGTTATTGATAAATTCCACAAAGAGGGGAGTTTCTTCATAAAGTATATGAATCCCACCTTTATTTTCATTGATATTTTTAATTATGTTAAAATCCCCACCTATAATCCAAGAGTTTTCCCGTATAAGATTTGAGGCCTTTTGGAGGTTTTGAAGGAAGACCATTTTGTTAGCAGGAATATTGGGGCCATAAAATTTGTTATGAAACTCGAATTGGTTGAATCAATGGGTTGAAAGTTAGCAATTAAGATTCTAGGTAGAGAAAAGGAATCTTGAAGAGTGATTGAGGAATATTTCATGTGATAACAATACCTCCCATTGCTCCTTGGGCATCATAGGCTAGATAATCACAATTTCTCTAGACATTCTTTAAAAGCTTATTTAAAGATTCAAAAGAGCATTTTGTTTCCTTAATCATCATGATGTCATGGTGTAATTGGTGGATTTTGTTTTCTAGGAGTATTTGCTTAGATTTTCCATTAAGATCCATAGTGTTTCAAGAGATGAATTTCATTGATTATGTTGAGAGGAAGGTTGAAAGATGGCATCATGTAGCAACAAAAGGCTTCATTTGACTTGTGCCTTAGTCAAATGGAGAAATTTGATTTTCCACATTAGCATGATGACTTGGATTGATGTTAGCTAGAGTGACATGGATTTTCCTCCTAATTAAGTCAGTAAATTCGAGTTATATGCTAGAAGTAAAGTTGTGCATGAGTTGACTGCTAAAATTTAGCAATCTAGTGGAGTTATTGTTAGTTAAACTCAATTATCTGAGCTCAAGTCATTAGTTGAGTCAGTAGGAGTTCACTTGAGTAGTTATAACAATTGTTAACTCACATCTCTCAATTAACTAATCTATCTACTAAAAATAAACCCACTGATCCGTGGAATTCGATTTTCCTGGTGAAAAGGCAAATTGTAATTATCGATTGTATACTAGTTGAGTGTACATGTTTTTCATTAGAGTCGGTGGTTAATTCCTTTAGGATTTGTGCAAGGAAATAAGTAATTTCCCTATTATTTAGGAGCTAATTTCCTCCAAGATTGCGTAAGGAAATAAGAGGAAGGTTGAGGCTTGATTTGGATAAGTGTTGGTCAGAGAAATTCAGTGAGCAGGAGATCAGAAATGCAGTGCAGGGTGTGCTTCAGGATTGAAGCAAGAAATTGTAATAGTTCCATATTTTTCATTTGAATTAATGCAAAGCAGCATATGGGTTTTTCCCAGTTGGGTTCCCCTATAAAATCATTGTGTTCCTTGTGTTTTGATGGTGGCATGTTATTGCATATGTTTCTATTGTGTTTTTTCCTTTCCACAGAATAGTAGAAGACATTTACGTCTCTTGATTTTAGTTTGAATTCATTAGCAGAGTCAAATTTCAAGCCATTTATACATGGTATCAGAGCATCAGAAGAGTACATAGAAACCTTGTTCCAAATATTATCTCAGATAAATTTTGAGTTGCAGAGTTTTTGGTGCATATTCTCTTTAGGGTAGGAAAAACGTCTTTCAATGGATTGAGACTTGAGTATCCATTGGAGGGCACCTTAAATTTTTGTGTTAGAAAGGTAGGATGGAATCTATCCTAGATAACAATAGTGTATGGGAATACATACAAAATGATATTCCAAAACCGACAACATTAGATGCACAAGCACTTTCTCGGTGGAAGAAACACACAACAAAGGCAAGGAGGATTATTCTAGAAGGTGTAAGATATCACGTGGTTTTGAACTTTCATGGAAAGGAGACTCTTGTAATGTGGAAAACTCTCATAGATCTCTTCCAGAGTAGTAGTGATGCCATGAAATTGGCATTGGGAGATAAACTCAGGAGCATTTGAATGCAGAAAAATTTCCAAAATACCTATCTATATTCACTCAGGTTTAATATGAACTTGGAGGAGTAAGAGAAAATGTGGCATCCTTTGAACTTGTGAGATTTTCACTCCTTAACCTTCCGAAATCCTGACACAACTATCAAGATTTAGTTAATGGAAGAGATAAGATACCATATTAGGAGAGACTTTGGTTTGATTTGGTGCAGGAGGAGATCAGAAGAAACACTAGAGATGGTGTCACAACTATCGCTAAGGAGGAAGAAAAATTTTCCTTGGCAGGAAAGGGAAAGAAAGCCAAGGGAAAGTAGGCCCAAGGAAATAAAAAATCTATCCATAACCAAGGCAAGAAGAAGGACCTTAGAAAAGTCAAATGTTTTCACTACCATGAATATGGACACTATGCAACCAAGTGTTCACACAAGAAATCCGGGAAGAAGATTGCAAGGGGAGAAGGAGGTGATGGTCTTGCATCACAAATAAAATTGGATTTCACCCTCATTACATGCATGAAAAGAACTGTAATGGGGAGCGTGTGGTACCTAGACTCTAGTGCCTCATTTCATATGACATGATGCAAGTATTTCTTCAACATCCTAGAGGAGAAGAATCTCCAATTACACATAGAACTTGGAGATGATGGGAGGTATAGTACCAAAGGGATTGGTACTATCAGCTTTAAGAAGGAGTCAGGCTGCATATTCACCTGAAAAATGTTATTTATGTCATTGGGTTGAATACAAATTTGATTTATGTAGCTGCATTGGAGGGAAAAGGAAATGATGTGGTGTTCAGTAAAGGGAAATATTTTATAAAGCATGTTTCTACTAGACAAGTGAAACAAATTGGTGTTAGAGTGAAAATTATTGACAAGATAGAGGTGGATGCATGCACTGCATTGAGAAGAAAAGTAGAAGATGTTCAAAGTCAAGATGTTGGAGAACTCTAGCATAGGCGCATGGGTCACCTATAACATAGAGATTTGAAAATCATGCAACAGATCACCACGGGACTTCTAAAATTCACCCTTTGACCAACATGATGCTTGCAAGGAATGCACACTTGGAAAATATGTCAAAGGCTCCTTTTAGGGCCAAGATAACAAAGTTGGATCCATCTTGGGACGAGTCCACTCAGATGTGTGTGGACCATTTTCTACAGTCTCAGTTTCAAAACACAAGTATTAGGTAATTTTCGTAGATGATTTTTCTTGCAAGTACTAGATATATTTTATGAAGAAGAAATATGAAGTGCTTGCAAAATTTGTTGAATTCAAAGAATTGGTTAAAAATGAGACTGGTCAGAAGGTTAAATCCATGAGAAGTGATAATGAAGGAGAATTTGTGTCTAATGCTTTCAAATATTTTTGTGCCAAGGAATTTATTAGAAGAGAACTAATTGCGTCCCACAACCCATAATAAAATGGGGGCAGAGATGAAAAACAAAAGCATTGTAGGGGTTGCAAGAGCCATGTTGCAGGATCAGGGACTGTTGTGGGTGAGAACACCCTAGGGTCTTGGGTTGAAAACCCCAACAAACCGGAGGGAAAACAACAACAAGAAATTCTTAGACAAACAATCTAAATTCTTATTCTACTGAAATGGGAAGAAGTGTTCTTACCTGGAGGTCCTACGTTTGGGTAGATCCCGCAGGGTGCAAACCCTCTGCTTCTCCTAATGCCTTTGAAACATGTAAATTATTCAAGAAAATCATATACAATAGTAGAAACGTAAAGCATATTCATGATATATACGTTAGATCATATAAATGAATGAACAATTACGCATCGATATAAGATTCATAAACAAGTCACAATATAGATCAATGCATAAACACGTTTTAATATCAGGAAAAGAACAACATTTCTTTATTGATGTAAGCTACAAGAAAGGTGGAAAAATGCAACTTGATTCTTCCTCCATTTCCAAGCGGAACCATCCTCCAGATCCGTCCTTTCCCGACATCAACAATCTTCCTCCATCATCATACATAAGGATATCTCAAGAAGGATGAAGGATATCTCAAAACAGGAAACAAGGGTTTCCTAAAGCTTTGGGGAGTGTAGGAGGCACATGGATATCATCAAACTCGATTAGGGATAAATCAACTATAATATCAATATCTCATTTCTTCCTCCTTAAGGCCTTGGCAAGGAGTTTTTTTGTTTGTTTTTGTTTGTTTGTTTGCCTGTTTTGTTTTGTTTTTGTTTTTTGTTTTTTGTTTTTTGTTTTTTTTGTTTGTTTTTTGTTTTTGTTTGTTTGTTTGTTTGTTTTTTTTGTTTGTTTGTTTGTTTTTTTTGTTTTGTTTTGTTTTTGTTTTGTTTTTTTTTTTTTTTTTTTTTTTTTTTGTTTTGTTTTTTGTTTGTTTTTGTTTTTTTTTGTTTTTTTTTTTTTTTGTTGTTTTTTTTTGTTTGTTTTTTTTTTTTTTTTTTTTTTATTCCCAGTTGGGAAACAGGTGGGCCATAGGATATAGGAGGTGAGTAACATGTAAAACTTGTGAATTTCACCCGAAATTAAGGAAATTTATTATTTTTAAGTGTTTTAAAACATGTACGCGGGTTGGGTATATGTTGATCCGCGTGTACATGCTTTTATCATAGGGAAAAGTAGCGTATAGGAAATAAAACACTATTTTTATATTTTGGACCAAGTCTGGAAGGAAGGGTTTCCCTAGACCATAACCAGAGCATCAGATCTACCAAGAGTAGTAAACGGTGCTATAACAGGGACTGCCATACCTGTGGGTAGAAGCATGCAATACAATAATTTATTTTCATAATTGGAGCCCTCACAAAATACTTGGCATTATCACACTCGAAGAAGCTTTCTGTGGGAGGAAGTCAGATGTATCTACTTTTCGAATTTTTAGAGCTACAGTCTATATTCATGTCTCCAAGTATAGTAGGAAAAAGTTGGAACCTACAGCTGAGATGGGATCTTTGTAGGATACACAAAGACACTGCATAACTATCGGGTGTATTTTCCCTCACTCAGAATGACAGTGATGATGAGATATGTTAGATTTGATGAGGAGAAGCTACAAGAATATCTCTAGAGAAAGAGCTGAGTATTCCACTAGAGGAAGAGATTCTAGCTCCAAAGGAGGAGACTCATGCATATCCTTAGGATGTTGTGGAGCAACCACACGTGGAGGAGTAGAAAGGAGGTAGAGTGGAGGCAATCACTCAACCAAAATCTTCCAGAGAGGGGAGGAAAATAACCAGAGAGGCTGACAAGTTGGTGTAGGATTCATAGGAGCATGTGAGAGCTCCTACATCCTTGCACATGTAGAGGAGGTCGCCAAACATGTGTACTGGTTATATGGCACTTATGATATAACTCATTGATTCTGAGCCTTCTTCATTTGAGGAGGAAATTTCCCAACCAGTGTGGGTAGATGTTGTGGTGGAGGAGTATGAATCTGTCATGAAGAACAATGTATGGGAGGTGGTGCCGAGACCATTGAAAAAGTCTTTGTTTGGTTCCAGATGGATATACAAAGTGAAACATGCAACATATGGAAATATTGAGAAGTACAAGGCCAAATTTTGTGCCCAAATGCTTCTCACAAGTAAAGGGATTCGATTATGAGGAGACATTTTCCCCTGTGGAAAGATATTCCTCCATCAGAACCATTCTAGCATTAGCTGCGTAGATGGGGTCCACCAAATGGATGTGAATACTACCTTCCTTAATGGACTGGTTGAGAAAGAGATTTACATAGAGCACCATGAGGGGTTTGAGACATTTGACTAGGAGACACATGTATGCAGACTCAAGAGATCCCTTTATGGTCTCAAGGAGGCATCACGTGCTTGGTACACTCATATAGATGCATAACTTACTAGACTGGGCTTCACCAAGAGTGAAGCAGATGCCAATCTCTACTACATTG
This sequence comes from Pinus taeda, assembly GCA_000404065.3. NCBI lineage: Eukaryota > Viridiplantae > Streptophyta > Pinopsida > Pinales > Pinaceae > Pinus > Pinus taeda. The sequence continues at coordinate 122,893 of APFE031248045.1, read as the reverse complement.
TGGTAGATGGAAAATTTCCAATTCTAGTATTGTATGTAGATGAATTGATACTAACAGGGGATGAGAAGTTGATCCATTCTTGTAAGGAGGACCTTGCAAGAAAGTTCATGATGAAGAACACAGGCTTGATGCACTACTTCCTTAGTTTGGTGATGTGGGAGGGAGATGGAGAGATGTTTGTGGTTCAGGGGAAGTATACCTCTGAAATACTTTAGAGATTCCATATGCAGGACTGCAAGCATATAAACACTCCTCTAGCTACCAAGTAGTGGAAGGAGGATACTTCTATAGGAGAGAGAGTATATGCCACCATCTATAGATAACTGGTGGGGTCCTTGATGTATCTAGTGAAAACAAGGCCTGACATATGTTATGCAGTTAATCAAATGAGTCAGTTTATGGTGAAGCCTACAAAGCTTCATTGGAAAGAAGCAAAACATGTGCTTAGATACCTGTTGGGATAGGGTCCCCAGGGTAGAATTGAGTTAACTTAGTCATTTTTTGTAAAGAATTTTGTAATAGATGTAATGTCTCCGCCAAAAGTGGACACGCAGTTCGTAGATAGATAGGAGTCAAAGGGGTCTTAGCCTCTTGTTTTGGTTGGTTTTGAAGACTCACCCATGAGACAGAAGCCATGGTATTGTATTAGAAAAGCTATAAATAGTTGATTCTTAGCGAGTCTTAGAGATAACTTTTGATAGAGAATTGGGTTCATTGAAGAGTTTTGTTGTCTTGTGCAAGTGCTAAGGCAGGAAGGCTCTGCTTCCTGTGCTTAGGTGAAGAAGGGAAGGCTCTTGCAACTGAGTGTGCAGGGGGCATGGGTAGAGTCCACAACTGAGTGTGTAGACCCCTGCAGCTGTGTGAGTAGGGTAAGAGGAGTCTGTAATCTATGAATTGAAGATCAATAAGGATATATTTTTGAAGAATTACTGAGTATTTAAATTGAATATGTTTATGTTATATGTTGTCGATTAATGATATGTTTTCTGAAATATTGAATGAATGCTACTTGAATTCACCAAATCTATCTTAATAATATATGAAATGAATGGTTATCCACTTCTGCAAAGTTAGAAGCTATTTCTCTTATGTTTTCTAACGAATTAAGAAGATCTACGCGAACTCCGATCTAGGGTTTCTTTTTTATGCTTGAAAGTAGGTAAATCAACTATTTAAGGTCCGCAAGGACTGATCGTGGACCTTCATGAAGGTCTAGAGGAAACTTTAACCGAGATACAGTAAAGAGCCCTAAAGTCTATTGATTTGCGTGGAAGCAGATCCAAGGCGCTGGAAGACATCACACTAGTCTCTAGATGCAAAAACTTGGTTCTTACATCCCCCAACACTGCTTCAGGTGAGACTGTAGCCTGCACTATGCGGGTTGTTGCTGAAAGGGCCAACAATGTAGGGTTTTGTTGGTTGGTGCATTTAACTCTGGACCTGGGTCAGGACCCTTTAAGCTAGCAATACCTCAGAGGAACAACATATTTTGGGCTAGGGTATAGGAGGTCTGGTGGTGTGAATCTCCAAGTCTTCACTGATACATATTGAGTAGGGAGTCCATTAGATAAGAAGAGCACTTTAGGAACTATCTTTAGTGTTGGGTCAACAACTATTTCCTGGTATAGCAGGAAACAAAGATCTATAGCACTCAACTCAGTAGAGGCTGAATATATGGTTATTAGTCAAGCAATATGCGAAGCCATTTGGTTGAGGAAAATTCTTGTTGGTATTTTCAGTTAGGAGATGGATCCTACTATCATTTTTGATAATCAAGTTGTATCAAACTCTCTGAAAATAGAGTATTTCATGACAGGTCCAAGCACATTGATATCGGGTACCATCATTTGAGAGAATGTGTGCGAGGGAGAATTATGATGTTATAGTACATTCCCACAAAGGAGAAGGATGAAAATATTTTGACAAAGGCATTGTCAAGTGGAAAATTCGATTACCACATGAGAATGATAAGGGTGGTGAAGAACCCTTTTCTTGCTACTTGGGAGTATTAAAGCGTAGCAAAAAAATGCTTCATTTGACTTGTGCCTTAGTCAAATGGAGAAATTCGATTTTCCACATTAGTAGGATGATTTGGGTTGCAATTAGCTAGAGTGACATGGCTTTGCCTCCTAGTTAAGTCAATAAGTTCAAGTTATAGGCTATAAGTAGTGTTGTGTATGAGTTGATTGCTAAAATTTAGCAATCTAGTGGTTTTATTGTTAGCTAAACTCAGTTATTTGAGCTCAAGTCATTAGTTGATTCAATATGAGTTCAATTGAGTAGTTATAAAAATTATTAACTCACTAATTTCTCAGTTAACTGGTCATTTTACTAAAAATAAACCCATTCATGCATGGAATTCGAATTTCCTAGTTAGAGTGGAGGAAACGGCACATTGTAATTATCAATTGTATTCTAGTTGAGTGCACAAGTTTTACATTAGAGCAGGTGGTCAATTCCTTTAGGATTTGTGTAAGGAAATAGAGAATTTCCAGATTATTTAGGAGCTAATTTCCTCCAGGATTGCAACGGAAATAGGGGGAAGTTTGAGGATTGAATTGGCTAAGTGTTGGTCAGAGAAAGTTAGTGAGTAGAAGATCAAAATTGTAGTGCAGGGTGTGCCCCAGTATTCAAGAAATACATTGTAATTGATACATATTTCTCATCTCAATTAATGCAAAGAAACAAATGGGTTTCTCCCAATTGGGTTCCCCTGTAAAGTCATTGTGTTCCTTGTGTTTTTATGGTTGCATGTTATTGCATGTGTTTCTATTGTGTGTTTTCCTTTTCGTAGAATAGTAGAAGAAATTTGTGTCTCTTGATTTCAGTTCGAATTCATTAGCAGAATCAAATTTCGAGCCATTTCTATAAATACTCTACCAATATTCACAAAGTAATCCTGTAAGCCCTATAGTAATTGAATATTTCTTTTCTACAATTTTTTCTTTGGTTCTTTCAAAATGCTCATTTGATCTATGGAGCATTTCCTTTGATTCCATGAGAGGAAAAGGAAGAGTTGTGGTTAGTGGTATTGCCTGGTTCATGAACTCAATGGAGAATGAGATCTTGATTTTAGATGTATGCTCTGGTGATGATTTGAACTTGCTCCTTGGGAATCGTTCTTGGGTATTTGTTTCTCCATTCCTGTACTTGAGATTGTAGATCAATGTTTTGCATGTCCATTTCCTCAAAATATTCTACACCATAATTTTTTTTGGTGTTGTCCTCCATTTCTAGATCCTCCTAGTAATATTTATCAGTGAGTTGTGCATGTATATCTTTCATTGGCAGGGATAGTTGCTAACATGGTATGCCTAATCTCTTCTGTTTTATGATTTTCTCCTCCTGTAGATATCATGTTTTCTTCTAGCTTCTAGAGGACTATGTATCAATTATGTCCCATTGCATTTTCAGAGATTGGAATCATTGTTCCTTTTCTGTATGTATTCCTTTTATTAGTGACCCTAGTAAACCCATCTTAATAAAAGGAAAAATTTACTTGTGCATTTTGATGAACTTGGTTTGCAAAGAATTCTTAGAATAGATGGCCATGTTAGTGGCATTTTTAGTATCTAAAGGGGATTTTATCATAATTTATTGGTTCTTCCCATATTTCATCTTCATTGCTCAATTGAATTCTTACTAGGAGGGGCTTAGATATATCTATATAAGCACAAAGGCAAGATTAGGATGTGTATCGACCTTGCTTTGTGGTATCTGAGATCATAACAAAATGCCCTGGCATTACCAATGATTTCCAAGATTTTAAGGTCCCAAACTTCTTGAGGGAGATAATAAAGACACATCTAGACCTGGGCCGCTAAAAGGTATTCTTTGTTGAGGTAGAATATTTGAACCCATGGCTTCATGAATACGTTAGTAGAATTCATGAAAGATGGTCCTCCTTGAAATATGTGATCTCTATCCTCTATATTATTGAATATGGCCATGAAGAAATCCTTGGACCTCGACTTGAGTTTGATATCCCCTTTGAGTGTCCAGTTCTTTTAGATCCAACTGAGCAAGTTTTTTTTCCAATGGTTAGATACCTACAAATTTGCATATTAATGCATGTTGTCTCATATATTTAATTTTTGCCCTATTTTTTCTAATGAGATTTCCGGGAGGGGAGCTTTGACTGTCGAAGGAAGACATGAAAAATTAGCTTTTGGATTGTTCATTACTAGAGTAACAAAGGTAGTAGTTGCAACTTCATTGTTGGTTGTATTAGATGGGTACACCTTTGGTCTTGGTTTGCGAGTTGAGGAATTATTGAATTTGCATGAGGTAGCTTGATTAGATTTGGAAGCAATTGTGTTTCTGTAGGGAGGGCCTCCTCCTCCCCCCATGGGGGTGCCATTGGTAGGAAAGGATTTTACGGTTTATAGAAATTTGATAGAAATTGCAACTTCTCAAGAATTTGAACTGAAATCAGGAGACACAAATTATACTCTACTAATTTGCGGAATGAAAAACACAGTTTAGAACAACATGCATAGACATGCAACAAGAAAAACCACAAGTACACAATGATTTCTAGGGGAACTCAATTGGTAAGAACCCCTCAAGCCTCTTTTCTTTAATGAGTTGAGTAAAGAGACTATTACAATTGCTTGCTCCAACTCTGAGCACAACCTGCAAAAGCAACACTGTTATAGAATTATTCAACACTCCTGTAGTTATGATGCTCTTATATATGGCCTTGGGCAACCCTTTCCCATTCAGACTTGGTCATTTATTATTATTATTTTTAAATTCCATACGCGACTTTGCCCTTATAAAAATGTGTGTGCATGCAAGTACCATATCACCAAACCCACGTACATGATTTAAAATATGAAAAAAAAAATTATTTCCTATTTTTCGGGTTGGGTTTGCGGGTTTTACCGAAAACCCACCTACAGGAGCCTGTGGCCTAACTGAATCAACTGATTTATGTTGGTATTTATACACCTCATGGGAAGGCCTAAAATATATAAGGAGATAGGATATTGACATTATAGTCCTTTTATTGCCATATCAAGTTTGATTTTCCCTATGCCTCCCGCACTCCTATAGGAAACCATTGTTTCCTTGTAGAGATGTTCATCTTCCATTATATGAAATCCTTTTGCACATATTGAAAGGTGATGTTTGAGGCTTGGGCTGGACGGATCCAAAGGAAGTTTCCTTGGTGTCGTGGTCGGATCAGGTTGTATTCTTCCACTCCTATTTGTGGATATCAATAAAGAAATTTTTTCTTGTTCCTAAAATGTTGTGATCTTATGTTTTTTATAATTCATGTCTTATATATCATGCTTTATATATCTATACTTGATGATCTAACATGTTTAATATGCACATTATTTGAACTACTTGCTATGTATGTGCTTCTCTAGTTTGTGTTATGGGTCTGAACACTTTAGAGGAAGTAGAGGGTTTAGACCCTACAGGATCGACATCAAAAATAGGACCTCCAGGTATTCTTCACAAGCCCAACTTTAGTAGTTTTCATAGTTTTCTTTCTTGAATGAGTGCTTCTTGTTGATAGTCTTCCTTTGATCTGCTGAGGTTGTCAACCCTTACCTAAGGGAGGTTTCTCTCGCTAACAGAATTGGCGACTCCATTAGGGAATACAATCTTGTATTTCCTGGAAGGGTTGTTTTATTCTTGATCTGGGCTCTCTTATGTTGTTTCTTTATTTTTTTAGTCTTATTGATTCATTTGTAGTCTAGGCAGTTAGTATGATCTTTTGGATGAGGCTTGTACTTTTTATTTTTCCCTATTTTTTTGCATATACATGTTTTTCTTTGTACATAGTTGCATAGAAAAGTGGTTTCTTCCAAACAAACCCACGTACATGCATGTTTCTTCAGACACAGTCACATATACATGCATATTTTGTTGGATGTAGCCCAACTTGGCTAGATTGTGGGCAAGGAATCCAAATTTTGTGAGTAGAGCATGTAGTAGAAAGGATGTCGTGGAGTGCGAAGTGGACCGTGCAACAGAGAAACAGAGCACAACAAGGACCACACAACAAACTCACCGCGTAGTATAGGGGGTTCGCAGTGAACCCTCTCCCTTTTTGTAAAAACTTATAATATTGTAAGGGTTGAACGGTTTTGGACCATAGTCCCTTGTATTTTGGAAACCATTGTATTGGGTATGTGGTAATGTAGCGATGTAATCCCTCAATGTATTGATATATATAGGGATGAATAATAAAGAAGGAAGGCATGAATCAATTGGATCCAGATCTATGTTTATGGTTGTATTTTTGTGATATGTACTTCAAAGAAAGGGGCAAGGCTCTGTAGCTAAGTGCGCGGAGGCCTGGATCTGCAGCTTAGTGCGCAGACCATCTGTAGCTTAGTGCAAAGACAACCTACAGATGTGTGCGCAGGTGAAGAACTATTTTTTGTACCAAATTATCTATTATAAGTAACTGTTCTTGTGGACATAGTCCCACATAGGGATGAACCACGGTAAAATCTATGTCTTCATTTGTTGATTTTCTTATTCTTTGCACTTTATTTCAATATTGTGAAATTTATGGATGTTTATGATATGCTAAGTGATGAATGTAATTCTACGAAGTAATATATAAGTGAAAAGTAGTTCATGAATGCGAAGTAGTTTATGTGTGTTAAAGCATAAGAAAATACAAATTTACCACATCGCAGTATCCCGCAAGGCTGCAGAAACTTGGTTTTTCAACCTCCCATAGTCACTTCGGGTGAGACTACGACTTGCTTACAGGTCATTCCCAAAGGGTTAATGATTGAGGGTTTTGTTGGTGCGGAGTAAAGAATTGAACCGAGGTCAGCCCAACATAAGCCAACAACTTTCCTGATACACAGTTGCATATATCTGGGAAAATTTGAATTTTTCAAAAAAATTTCTCTAGTTTTGGGAAGTAGCCTAGATTTCCTACTCTTTTATAGTCATTTGTAGTCTCGAATGATTTGGTTTCTTGCTTGTGTCAGTTTCTTTGTCTCTTTTTGCCAAAATATTTTGTCAACCTAGGGTTTGCTATTTTGTGAAGTTTTGTACTTTTGAGTTTGGATTTCATACCTTTTGGTAAAGTGTCTAACTGTTCTATACATCTGGAACACAAAGTTGTTTTTCAACTTGCCTCAAGTTCCAATCTTTTCATTGCATCATTTGCATTCTTGAAGTTGCTTCTTTTGTTTCTTCTTGTTGGTTTGAGAAAGATTTGCAATTTTGCTTCAGTGAAAGATTTGGGTTTTCTGAGATATTTTGTTTGTTGAATCTTTTGTGTGTCCTTTAGATCAAGTCATTCAAGTGTTTTTGACCTTTTGTTGGTCTTATAATTTCGGCGATTGTTTATGGCCAGTGAAATTTGGCATCTTTTTGCTTGATTTTGATCTTGAGGTCATTAGTTTTTTTTTCGTCTTGAATATTTTATTCAAAGCACTTAAAAGGAAAAAGTGAAAAAACATTTGTTTTTTTCCTTTCTTTTCTTTGATTTGATCTTTTTGTTTATCAACAAGTGTGTGAATATTTGTTTGAAGTTGGAATTTTCTTTGCTTGAGAGATCTTTTTCTTGGATGTTTGTTCCTCCTTGTTTGGTCAAATTTTGACTTTAGGATATTAAAAGAGCACATTTGTTTGTTTAGAGAATTCCATAAAATCTTTCACTTAGGCATTTTAGTATGCATTAGGTATTTTTCATTAAAGGAATTTCTTTTTTAGTCTCTTTAGATAGATAATGAATGTGTGAGCGAGTTTAAAAGAGAAAAAGAGTTTTTTCTTTCATAGGTTTCTCGTAGAACCCTATAGAGATCACTTTTCATCGAAGAAAAAGAAGTTGCATTTCACATGTAGCCTAATTTTCTATTGATTTCTTTTTGTGTCATAACATCATAAGTTTCACTTCTGCTACCCCTGACTTAAGTAACAACCAATAAAATCAAGTGCTTAATTTAAAATGAACTAGATTTTTCTTTTTGTCATAGATACATCAACTAGTCTAGGGCATTTAGGGCCTTGGAATAGGTGTGTGGAGAGTAAACTCTCCAAGGCCACTATAAACTAAAACATAGAAGTTGATTAAAGAGTGCAAAATCTAGCCTCGTTAAGCTAGTTGGGAAAGCTCTTCTAACACATGATTTAAGCATGAGGACGAGTGAAGACAGGGAAAGAGAGATACCCCCTCTCCTACTTATTGGATCCCGTGACCACGACTGTTTCGCCCAAGTTCCGATTATGAACTTGTGACCTTTGTTTCCTATCCTAGGGACCCCATATGAGAACGCAGGGAGGATACCCGTGGTACCTGAGATAGATGTTGTATCACTTTCATAGTAATTTTGGAGGGTGCACTTACGAAGCTTGGGTACTTGCATCGACAAAGACTATTGTCTGGAGGCCAGCACAATTTATTTTGATACCTTCGTTGGTGGGATTCGGGTTGTAATTATCCCAAACTATCTTTAAAAGGTCTTTATCTTCGCTTTCTTGTATTTTAGTGTCTGGTCCTAATCACATAGAGTGGAAATACCTGGAAGTTGCTTGTTTTTTGTATCTTTAGGACTTTTTTTTAGTGAGTGCTATTCGCTCCTAGATTGCCATAAGTTTTTTTTTTTGAGTATTCAAAAAGTTCTCTTAACATTTAAAACTGGCTGATCGAAAAGTTTGTCGGTCTAGGAGGCTTTGTGGGCTTTCACCTGTGAGTGTCGAGCCTTCATCTAGAAGGAGTAGGAGTAGTTCTACTGGTGATTTTCAACCAGTAGAAGCTGACACATCGGACATTAATCCAGCTTTAAGGGCTCTTATTTCACAGGGTGAAGCTAGTGTGGTTCATAATTTGGACGGAAACACTCTGGTCCTTACTAGGGTGCTCTTCCAATCGGAAGACGAGATTGATATTGAAGATGTTCCTTAGTCCCCCATGATTCCTTTGACACTCCTTCCTTCTCATCTTCTGTACGTTGTATCGTACGTGGGTACCCCAACTCACGGGCCAGCAAGCCCTATTCACTCTCTTTCTTTTTTCCAGATGGCTAATGTTAGTGGCATAACCATGGTTTTAGATACTTTGGTGTGCAGACCCCTCCTTCAGTTGTAGTAGGGGGTACTATTGTTATCTATACCATTACACCTAGTACAATAGCTTTTGGCTCTACCTCCATTCCAGTTCCGAGTGGGGGCACCCAACCTTTCGCTTCTTTCGCTGGTACCTATCCTTTTGAGATGCCACCTAGTGGGATTCCCCCAGTTCCATCAACCTTTCCATCTACTGTTTCCACATCTATGACTTCTATGCCAAGTGGTTCAACATCCTTTCATGGTTTTGCTTCTGGAAGCGGTCATATCCCTCCTTCCAATCCATCATTGAACTTAGGACATGCTCATAATGTTAATCCTTTCCAAGGAGGTCAAGGATGGCCAAATCCTTTCGTTAGTGGGTTAGGGGATAGGAATTCATCCCATTTATTTGATCAGTAGGGGAGTATGCCATTCCCTTCCACTAGGACCTCACAGGTATTTCCTCTGCTAGCTGGTGCATGTAATCCTTATCAGGGGTTATCCCCTTCTTTCAATGTCTCGCTAGGTGGAAACTATCCTATGTATGGTAACCCTGTAGTAAGAGGTGGATACCTCCAAATAATTTTGGGCCACAATGATTTCCTTATGGTTTGGATCATTCTATGAGAAATCCATGGCAAATTGGTGCCTCTCCAAATCTAGGATACTCTTTTCATAATATCAAAAATTCTACTCTTGGTGGGTGGAATTCTCCGGCTCCTCCGCGCTTACCATTCCTAGTGACATTAAACTTGACAGATCTTTTGAAGTTGATGAACTATCCAATCTGATACAATCTGACTTGGCCTCCGGTTCCCACCAAAATTCTGTATGATATTCCTAAATTGGAAGGGAAGTCTGGGGAATATTTGGTTGATAATATAACCATGTTCCACTTATGGTGCTCATCAAACTCCTTGGTCAATGATTCAATCAGGTTGAGATTATTCCAATGCACCCTAACTAGAAATTCTAAAAAATGGTATATTGAGCTAAAAGGGGGTACCTTTTATACATTTGGTGAGCTAACTACTATGTTTTTAAACCATTTTCAGTTGCCTTTCCAATATGATGTTGGAACTGATCTTTTAGCCAATTTCCAACAAGACAAAGAAACTCTTATGACCATATTCAATAGTGGTGCAGAAGGAATATGCTCATTAAGGATTATATCCCTAATGTGTTCCTTCTTGAATGGTTTTTGAAATATTTGGAACAATTGTTTTTTAAGGATGTGTCACTCTTCAGAGTGTTCACTGAACAACAAGCCATCTTCAGAGCCCAATAGTTAGAGCTTATATATTCTCAATCTGGAGTCCTATATAAGATTTTTCTTGATGCTCCTTGATTAAAGATCGATCTAGCCAAACCCAAGCTAGGACCCCATGCTGATGGAATTGTAGGATCGATCGATAGTAGCACAACTAACCTAATAAATTAATTGCAACAGTTGTCTTTACAATCTTCTTCTCCAGCGCAGGCATCACCGTTAGTGCCTATGCCTTCCCAACCTTTAGCAGTTAATGTTGTCTAATCTTCAAACCCCAAAGGAGACCAACAATCCGATGGGAATAATAAGGGACGTGGTAAGAAGAAATATAAGACTGGGAAAGGGAATGCGAATATATCTAGTCATGATACTGGAGAGGGAAAGAAGGAATCGAAAAAGAAAGTAAAGTTCCCATGCAAATTATGCAGTGGGGATCATATTAACCATCTTTTCCCTAATATTCATGATGCTCAACACTTGTTAGCTCAGCAGGGTTATTCGATTTCCTAGGCTGGATTGACTAACCCTTTTCCCCAAGGGAAACAAATGTTTTCTAGCGCTAATGTTGGTATTGGAACCCCCACAGGGGGTAACCAGGAAGGGGAATCGACATTGAATGTCTATATGGTAAGGTCTCATGTTGATGTTTCTACAATATCACATGATTATGGTGAACTAGAACCTTCTAAGGCTAATAATTATTTTGATATGACAGATGTTGAAAGGCTCTACAAAATGTTCAACTATTAATACCAATGCTATGGTTGCCTAGAACTACTCTATTATTGAAGATCTAGCTTAAAGCCCTTGTGCGATGTCAGCGTTGTAGGTACTCCAATCACGTCCTGCAAAAAGGAGTTTGTTTCTCACTGTGATCAAAGCACTGGCTCCAAAAAAATATCTTATTATAACATTTGATATGTCAAATACTAAGAAGTGACCCCCTCATGGCATGGATTTCCAGATTAAATATACATATCAGAAAATGAATATATTTCGAACTGTAGTTGATGAAGGGGCTTCCACATGTGTCATGTTGGAAGGCTATCGAATCTCTAGAAGATGTTCCTTCCCCTACTTTACTTACCGCATTCGATGGTCATTCTCATAGGCCTCATGGAATTATTCTAGCCTTTCCCATTTGTGTTGGGGGAAAGGTTGTCAATGTCGAGGTAGAAATAGTTGATGCCAATTTGTATTATAATATGTTGTTTGGTGAAAATTGGGTTTATGAAATGGACGCTATTGTTTCATCATTGTTTCACATCCTATGTTTCCCCCATGAAGGGATACTTGTTACGATTGATCAAATCGGTTATTATCCTAATGATCCCAATGCATCTTCTAATTCTACCATCCCCTTGGTGAAGAATACCAAGAAAGTTGTGGAGAATTTGGGAGTTGCAATGTATTCCTCATTGATGGGTACTTTTGATCTTGCTTCTCCTATTGCTCATATTAATGTTATTTCATCCTCCAAGGTCACTCCTCGAAGAGGTTATTTCAGATCCCATTATTTTTCTGATCCTTGGCCCTTACCCCCCTCTACCGCCACAGTAGAGGAAGGGAAAGTAGGTGGAATGGAATACCCTATATTTGCAACAAATATTGATTACCAGTCTATAGTCAATTCTGCAGATTCTGATTCCATTCCTCTCTCATCAGAGGATGTAGATGGAGATGTGGCTCCGGTTTGAACTCTTGACTCTACTTCAGCTATGGACTGCCTTGATATAGTCTTACCATCTGAAGAGGCAATCCTTGAAGCAACGACTGATGTAGAAAGTCCATGGGATGGCTTGCATCATTGGTTATATTTTCTCCCTAACTTGCACCAACTTAAGTCAAACTTTTCTAATCCTTTTTCAACTAGAAGCGTTCAGAAAATCTTCAATCCTTTGGCCCCAGCATAGATTTTTGCTGAAGGTAATATGTCCAATATTTCAGAAACTATTCTAGTGAACATCTCTAGGAATCCCAATATTATTGAAAATGTCTTCATCGGAGATACATGTTCCCTTGAAGAAATCAAGATTTTTACTGACCTCTTTAAAGAATTTTGAGATGTGTTTGTTTGGTCTTATGTGGAAATGTCTGGAATTGATCCATCAATAGTTCAACATGAGACCAAGACTTATGAAAATGCTAACCTGTACGGTAGAAGCTTCGACTAGTAAATCCTAGGAAAGCAACAACTATTAAAGCCGAGATTGAAAAGCTGCTTAAGGCGGGTTTCATATACCTTGTTCAGTTAATTGAATGGGTCTTGAACCCAGTACCTATTGATAAAAAGCAAGGAATGATCTGTGTATGCATTGAATTTAGGGATTTGAATAAGGCTTGTCTTAAAGATAATTTCCCCACTTCGTTTATCGATCAAATTATTGATGAGTGTGCTAGAAATGAGGTGTTCTCCTTGATGGAAAGTTTTTTAGGATATAATCAAATAACTATTCGTCTTGAAGATCAACACAAGACAATGTTTATTTGCCCTTAGGGTACATTTGCATACAAAAATATGTTTTTTGGCCTTAAAAATGTTGGAGAAACCTTTTAGCGTGCCATGTCTTATGATTTCCACAACATCAAGCATATTATAGAAGCATATCTGAATGACCTAGCAGCTCATTCTCGAAAGAGAATTGGTCATCCACATCACCTTCTTTTGGCTTTTGAATGATGTCATTACTATAAGATCCGGTTGAATCCTAATAAATGCATTTTCGCTTTCACATCTGGTCGGTTATTTGAGTTCATAATATCCAATGAAGGGATTCATTTTGACCCCTTCAAGGTTGAGGCGATACTTCAGTTTCCTCCCTCATCAACAGTTCGTCAACTTCAGAGTCTCCAAGGTAAATCCAATTTATTAAGGATATTTATCATAAATTATGCCGATATTACAAAAGGATTTATGAGATTACTAAAGAAAGGAGTCTTGTTTGTTTGCGACGATTTCACTTAACTCTCCTTTGATGCTTTGAAAAAGGAATTGACCTCTTCTCCTCTTTTGAGTCCACCCGATTATAATAGGGATTTCCTATTATATATCGTTCTGGTAGAATCAACCATTGGGTTCAGGTTCAGGAAGACCATGCTCTTAGAGAGCATGTGATTCACTATCTGAGTCGAGGCTTAGTCAGTCCTAAACTTCGATATTCTCATATAGAGAAATTAGCTTTGGCAGCAATTCACACTATATACTAACTTTGTCATTATATTCTGCTTAGAAAAACTTTTGTATTGGCTGATGTGAACCCATTTTAGTTTGTCCTCAGTAGGCAAGTGATTGGGGGAAAATATAACAAATGGATTGTGATCTTATAGGAAATCGATCTCGAATTTATGTCCACCAAATCTAAAAAATATTTAGTATTCATAGAATTGGTCTTAGATTTTCCTTGTGAAGAAGATGTCGTTTATGAAGAGTCATTTCCTGATGATCATCTCTTCCTCATTTCCTCACAAGATCCTTGGTATGGAGACATCATAGCATATCTCTAGACTTCGAAGTTTCCTCTAGATTTTTCGAAGGATGAACGTAGAAAATTGAATCACCTAGCCAAAAATTATGCTATTATCGGTGACACTTTGTATCATTGTGGGGTTCATTCAATCTTGGACAATGTTTAACCTTAGAAGAAGCTGAGTCCGTTTTAAATGACTACCACAATGGAGCTTCTGAAGGTCACCTATCTGGGCTTGCTACAACCCAAAAAATATTGCGTGCATGCTATTTTTGGCCCTCGATTTTTAAAGATTGCATGGAAGCGGTAAAAAAGTGCCATCTTTTTTCAAATATATACTCAAAAAATTTGCGCTCGTCTAGCTTCAATTTTCCCCCTCATCACTGTCAATCTATTCACAAAGTGGGGCATTGATTTTATGACTTGTAACCCATCTTTGGTGAAAGGTCACAAGTACATTATCGAAGCAGTGGACTACTTTACTAAGTGGGCCGAAGCTATGCCTACTTTCACAAATGATGGTGAGACAACAACGCTTTTCCTTTTCAACCAAGTCATTTCTCATTTCGGTATTCCAAAGGATATTTCCACTAACCATGGTAGTCACTTCTAGAATAAGATGATGTTTGAGTTGGCTCTAAAATTGGGATTCCAATAGGAGCATTTGTCTCCGTATTTTCCTCAAGCTAATTGTCAGGTTGAAGCTGTGAACAAATCCCTCAAAATTATCTTGCAAAGGATGATCAATAAATCTAGATCTAACTGACACATCATGTTATATCATGCACTTTGGGCATACTAGATGTCGGTTAATACCGCCACGAGTTTTACTCCTTTTTAGTTAGTTTACAATTTGGAATCAATCTTTCCTATAGAATGTGAGATTCCATTGCTTAAATTAGCAGTCGAACTCCTTCTAGACACATATATTCTTGAAGAAAACCTTATTCATTTGGAACATCTTGATGAGTAGCTTCAATATGCAGCCACAATAAATGAGGCTCATAAAAGGAGAGTAAAAACCCAATATGACAAGACTGTGTGTCCTAGGGTTTTCTCTGAAGGTGACCTTGTCTTGGTCTATGACCAAGATAAAGACACCTTGGGGGAAGGCAAGTTCAAACCTATGTGGTATGGTCCGTTCATCATTAGAAACATATTGAAAAAAGGTCCCTATGAGTTGGCTGACTTTGACAGAAACGTGTTGTCAGAGCCCAGAAATGGGCTCTATCTTAAGAAGTATTATTCCTATGCTATTTCCTAGCATTTGCTTTGTTTTGTGAACATTGTAAACAGTGATTTATTTCTGTCTATGGGTATTGTGGTAATGGTGGTATTTTGGTCTACTTTGGTAGATGTCAATGGGTGATCTGGTGTATCTAGGATTCACCGATGGTGCTAATAGACATACTCGGAACTTAGCTTCCACCACTTGGGTAATATACTATCCATCTGGTCAATTTTTAATTGCGAGAGGTACATGTATCGATCCTGCATCCAATAATATGGTTGAATACGGTGTTATCATTAATTTACTATCTAAAGTAATATCTTTTGCTATTGAATCATTAGTAGTTTATTTGGATTCATAGCTAGTGGTGTCTCAAATAAATAACATATATCATGTGAAAGATCCTTTATTACATCACCAATTTTTGAGAGTGAGATTATGAAAAAGATCATTTTATTTTATTACTTACATTCATATTCCATGATCAGAAAATTCATTTGTTGATTCTATAGCTAATCAAGAATTACATTGGCATATTAATCATTCATCACATTAAAATCAAATTACCATGAAATCATTTGTATATATGATCAACCCATTGAGAAATTGTCTGTATATAGATAGGAATAATATGTTCAAAATATTACAAAATGTGGACAAATGTCTGCAAAAATATGGCTTAAGCCCAATCATGTCCATAAAAGATCAGTCATCTAAAAACTAAGTCCACGGGCCCTACCCTGGATGTGTGTCATGGAAGAAGACGATAGAATTTTCCACTTGTCGAAGGAGCCACACCCACTCTCATGGTACTCTTACCACCCACCTCTGAAGACCCTCAGGGAGGTCCTCTATAACTTCCATTAGAACTTGGCAAGTTAGACCCTCCAAGTTCCTATGCACTGTATGTCTCTCTTGGTCTCAATTGCCGCTCTCTCCACGTCTCTCCCACAATGCTTGTGCCTAGGTAGACCCTCAAGTAATACTGGTCCAACATCTGCATCATGATCAAATAATTTAGTAATATTGTTTTTTCATGAAAAAATATTTGTTAACTTCTTAAATATCATATTCAAAATAAAAATAAAAACCAAATAACATTTTTTTTTACCAATATCACACCATGCAGTGCCCTCGGGAAGGACCAGATACGGGTCCTCGCAGTAGTCTATGCCTGCATAGGGATAATATTCTATAGCTATGATTTGTTCCTCTCACCAAAGGAAGAACTCATCATCGAATGCTACTCGGGTGACCTCGCCCCTGTCTAGTCGTCTGATCGGATCTGACCATGTGGCCATCCTCAGATCTCTAGGAATGTTGATGATGGTAGACACTTCGGGTCAGAGTGTTGGTACTCTCTCAAAGAAGAAGGAGAAAAGTATGCTACCATAGCCAAAATGATTTATTTTCCCTCACCTCAAACAAGGCACTCTAGTTCCAAGAACATGGCTTGTCGAGAGGCCTAGTTAAGAGTTGGCAAGCTTGCCACTCTGACAATGGTGAAGAGAATGATTTTGATTGGAAATCTTCTCATATTCTTGATTTTAATTTGAGATCCAAACTTTTATGTTCCCTTTGTGTAGTAGAGGTCTATGTAATTAGAAACATTAGGCCTCCTTGAGCCCTCTCTTTTAGATCAACTGCATCCCCTTTTTGGGAAAGCCCTGTAATGAAGTAAATATATTATAAATCTATTTCCAAAGGCATTTGATATATCGTAAATACCTCTTAGCGAGGGTCCCAATAATGGACAAGCATTTCTAGCAACCGAGTTTGGGTTTTCATGTTTGACAACATATAAAATTTGAGCAATCCATAATTTCTCAATGCACACAATTCCACTGGATCTCCTAAAACCTCATTATCAACATCACTATTCTCTCTTTCATTCCAAACAATTGACATCTTGCAATTTGAGGAATTTTCATCCATTAGATTTTGAGTTTTTCAAATCTGCGTGTGAGTAAGCGAATTTTCTAAAAGGCAGTCGTGTGGACATGTGATTTCTCCTTTGAAAAATCGCGTGTAGGGATTTCTACATGCGGCTTTCAAAAGCTCAACCCGCGTACACGCAAAAGTAAAATTTTAATTGGAAACCCCTACGGTGTGAAATCATTTGAATTGATTCGAAATACATGAAATGATGACAAATTGAGTTTAAAATTACCTGGAAGCTTTTGGTTGACAAATGGGTTGAGGAAATTGTGGAATGTGGTTGCCCAAATATTTATCCCAAGCTCTCAAACTCTCAACACTTGCAAGTCAAAATGAATTGTGGTGAGTTGAAATGTCTTTTTATAATGAAATTTTAAAAACCCGCCTTTTGAAAGTTCATATTTTTAATTTTTATTATTTTATGAACTTTTAATTTTTGGCTTGAAATGTTGGGGAAGGTTGTTTTTTCAAGGTAAGTAAAGACTTTCAGATATTTTTTCAACACTTCGACTCCATGATCACAGACCTACCGTGGTAGGTAGCATTTCATTACTAGCATATAGGTTAGGGTATATCACTTTTCGCTGCATTATCCACTGTAACCTCATACTGCGATATTTTGCCATAGGGTCAACCACATTATGTTGCGATTTTCAACCACTTTCACTTGTCCTCTTATAAAATCGTAAGATAATGGTAGAGCTATTCCTTACATAGGCTTCCTAGTTAGATCCTCTCTAGCATATGTTTCCATGTTTCAAGAAGTGCTTAGGCTCAGGATTCCTCTTTAGTCTCGCCATGACTTTGGGATGAAGCCTTATTTCTCTTCTTCTTCGCTATTTTTATGGCTTTATACCCTAGAGGCTCCCATGTGTTAAGTTGTATCATTGCATTTCATATTGACTACTTGTATCCTTTTGGCCTTAAGCCAACTTCATTTGGACTTGTGTATAAGCCAATTTTCACCATGACTTTTCTGCAAGTTCAAAACCATGCATTCATTTGCCTCTGCAACTTGATGCCTTTCATCCATGGAAAGAACATTCCTTTGAATGTCGACGACTAGTTTCGCCACCTTGTATTAAGCATAAGGATGTTCCAGTCCCAAGAATAGGAGCATCTGTTTTTTGACACTTGTTATTTCCACTGTACTATGTTAGAGTTAGTTAGTTTATTACTTATTGAAGGTCTTCAAAAATTAATAGTTTTGTTGTCATACAAAGGGTCAAACTCACAAACTTTTTCACTGTTATGAGTTTGACTAACCACTGCCTGGGAAGTCATTATGAAAGTGGTTTTCATTTGGTCATCAAAGTCTTAATCATTAATGGGAAGGGGTATTTGAGTTTTGAGAGTTTTCATTATGATTTTTGAGTTAGGGTTTGGGGATTTGTTAGATTCATTCAACTAAACAATGTGTTTGTAGTCAAAAGGAATGATGTCAATGCAACATGGTTACATATATTAAAGTTTTCTCCCTCTTCTTATATAATTTATTCCCTTCATGATCTATTCCCTATTTGTACCTATTCTCTATTTGTTCCCTTAGTCCTACATATCTTATTCCCTTATTCTTTCGAATTATTCCCTATTCCAAAACATCCATGCCATCCCTTATTCCTATTTAGGCCTAAATCCCCTTTATCCTAAGCCAAAGTCCCTTTTAATCCTAGGCCTAAATTCCCCTAATAAAACATTATTTCATATGATGATTGAAACTCACCCGAATACACCATACATTCATTTGGCCATCATACCCACATTATTCTCCCAAATCATATCATGCCCCCAATATTTAAGTATGATTTCTTTTCCGGTGGAGCGCTAATTAAGCAACATGATTAATTATGTCATCGCAAATTTTGAATCATTTTCAAATTTCTCCAAGAGGCCACCATTTGATTGTTTATGATCACAGGCGAATGAATTGGTTCATTGTGTAGGAGGTTTGAAGAATTGGTCACACATTGAAGGCAGATAACAAAGAATTTTAGAAATTATGCTACGCCATCGCTATGCAGGGTGCTACGCAAAGTGTCCCTAAATCTACTAGAGCTCGTGCAAATTAGTCTCAGCATTGTGGGAGGTAGGACCAGTTGCCCTGTTTGTGAATTTGTTGCTTAACAACCCAATTAAGCTTGGTAAAGGTCTTGTTCTCTATTTGAAAAAATTCGCTACGCATACCTTGTCTCTCAACCACACACACAACCAGTTTCTAATTTAAAGTCGTGTTTTGTTGATGAGGAAATGTAACCATCACGAAATCCTTAATGGTCAAGGTAAATTGTAAAGGGAAATAAAGTGTATGCCTATTCACTTTCGACATTCGAAGCCTGCTCTGTCAAGTCTTTCACTCTCTGACTTGTATATGTAACCTTTCATAAATTTTGAGTCGATCTTGCCAAGTATTAGGGTTAATGGCTCCCACTACCAACAGAAATGGAGGGGATATAGTACACCTTGAACCCAACACCTTAAACCTCATAAATGCCTCCCCAGCCACTAGAGTTGCTGTCGAGAATGTTGGTTTCATTCCATTCTGTCAAAAGGTCCAAAAGGTGGGTCACAATACCAGATTGGCTAGACTTTTTGCCTTGAACCTCAATGATAACAAGGTCAAGTTAGGGAACGTGGAGATCATTATTACAGAAAAATTCATTGTAGATGATACAAGTCTCTCCACAGCAGGTGAAAAATGGTTCAAAGGAGATGAACTTGACATATCAGCCTTTAAACAGTTTGTCAAGCTTGAGTTCAGTGATAAGTTTGCTACAAATTTTCCTAGCATCTAACTTCAAGACCATTACAGTGAACTGTTAAAAGTTATCCAAAGATATTTCATGAGTGAGGGTAGATTCAATAGGGTATACCAATATCATTTGAGACTTCTATGGCACTTCACAGACAAGAAACCCTATGAACCTGCCATTTTTATTATTTAAAAGTTCGGAAAGGATGGTGACCAAAGTTCAGATGCAAAAAAAAATCATATGTCTTGTCTTTTTCATTTCTCCCTCATAAATTTTTTGGTCAAGTTTGCAGCTGATAGGAGGAAGATTTACTGGTCTGACTTCTTGTCTAGCATTGACTTACTGCCACAAACAAAATCTTCATCAGTAAAGATTTGTGAGGAGGAAGAAGTTCATGAAATACAAGAGAAGAAGGTCACTCACTCAGTTAAAGAGGCCAAGATAGTTTAAGAAAAGGATGAAAAACCCAGTAAAAGGTTCACATGTAAACTTGGAAATCAGGGTAAGAAGCATATTTCGAAAGGCAAAGAGTAAACTCAAGAAACAATGTTCAGGTGGCATCATCTCAGACCACCAAGTTTGAGGTCAAGGTAGAATAAATAGGGAAGAATGAAGAGTTTGTGATGAGTTCTAGGACTAGGTCAATGGCTAGGAAGAATGTGGAGGGGTCAGAACCTTAGGCAGTTGTTGAAATTTCCGAGGATAAAAATAAGAAAAACAAGAAGATGACAAAGATGCGGAAGTGAAACAGGATGAACCAATCCAATTTGAAAAAGGAGAAGACACAATGCAATATGAACAAGACACCATATAGTATGCGGAAGAAGAACCTAAGATGGTCCAGATGAAAGAAGCCCTTTCAAAATATCAGATGAAAATAACATTCTCGAAGAGGAAAAATAAAGATTTGAAGGTCAACCAACAGCAGAAAAGGAAGAGTCACCTCCTAAAACTGTTGCTAGGAGGAAAAGTAAACATGTCTCATTTGTTGAACATGCCAAGGAAATTGCAGTGGAGTCCAGTGGACCCTCAACTAGAGAATCCAAGTCAAAACTCAGTTATGTACAGTAAATGAAAAGGGTGGCTCAAGCACTTGACAAGCCACATTCTGATTAGTAGAAAGAATATAAAAGATGCCTAGAAGAGTTGGAGGAAAGTTAGGAATAGGTCAAGAGGTTCATACAAGAGAATCAAAACTATAAGAGGTCAGTGTAAAATATTCTTGAGAACTATGACAAAGAGGTTTGTGAGGCATCCAAAGCCCTTGAAATAGGTAAAATTTTTGTGAAATGGTCCATTCCTGTAAGAAGACAATGTAAAAAGCTCTATGTTAGGAACCTGGGATTGAATGCAAAGTTGAGGAGCATGAAAAAGAGTTTGGACAAAGAATGGGTATTGGATAAGAATTATAAGGAGGCAACGAAAGAACCTTCACCTCGAAGAGTGGCAAAGCTGAGATCTAAGGCTATAACTGAAGAAAAAACTACCTTGCCACTACCCATTGAGTAAATTGACCTCACATCTCAAGCTTCAAAGACCAAAGCTTCCACTAGCAAGACCTCTAGCAAAAGGAAGAGGAGGTAAAGGGTCCTTGACTGAAGTTTGAAATTTTGTTTTTATTTTGTAATTCAAGTTGTAGATGTTATTTTGGTCAGTATAATGGTATGGTTATGATGTTTGGAGCGGCTTATACTAGCATGATGGTGTTTTTTTTAAGACTGGAAGGCATTTAAAAGACAATTTTGAAAATGCGCTACACAGAGCTTGCCTATACACTTGCATGCATATTGGGAGGAAGCCACTTGTTAGGGTTTGAATCTATGAACATGGGGAAGATGTGGAAACCAACTCATATCTTGAGCAACCATCCATGTGTCAATTTTGAAAGGGAAAATCCCCCACACAATCGTTGCCCAATCGCTACGCAGTTGTTGCTAAGTCAACGTCCAGTTGTCCCTAATTTTATTATTTGATTTGGTTCATGAAGATATGGTCTTCGAAGATAAACTTGTTTTACATAGACATTTTTTTTTTTAGATAAAGTCATGAACGCTTTATGTTTTTTGTTTTTGATCAAAAGCGGAAAAGGACTTAAAACAACAATAGGATATCCTTTTTTAAATTTTGATTTGATCCACTGTTGGATTAGTAATGTAGTGAATCTAGACACTTATCATATTTTTTTTTAATGGTCTATTTAAGCTAATTAATACATATGGAACAAGTTGTTGTTGGTTTCAATATTGCTGGGAGCTATTGTAGTCTTATGCTATGATCTATATTAATGAGTATGATTTGAAGCTGAAGAGATTCTAGTTATATTGCAGAGATTATTGTGGTATGAATGTTTCGAAATCATTATTCTTTGGTTTATGTGTAATCTCCTTTATGTGTCTTCTTAATCTGCTTTAAAGGTGTATGGAACATCTATGCTTGAATTCATTTCACATGCTCTTGTCTAATTGCACTGAAATATTTCAGTTGCAAATGGAATGTTTATACCTTTGAATTCTTTGTCTTTTTCCTCTTGACATTCATTCATCTAAGATGTAGTAATGAAATGTCATTTGTTCTTCCATTGTAGATGAGTGCCTTGATGTTCTTATTCTACTATACTACAAATTTTTTTCTCATTTCAAAGTTGTACTAGTCAAGCCTCTATATATGAATCTGGTTGGGAAATGCATAGGCATGATGGACCGGGGAGGTCATGATCACATGCATTAATTTTCCTAAAATTCTATACCACCCCAAATCAAAAAAGTAAACACTTTCCAGATCTGGTCTCTGTTGAATTTTTTTTTCAAAGTTTTTATCTCTGAGTTTGCTAAGTGAGGGAGCCCCCTCAGGTTGAAGAAGACTAGTCTATCAACCAAAAGAGGCCTGTGGTTACCTTTGTTATCATTTACCTTTAGCCTAAAAGGAAATCATGGAGTGCTAACATATTGGCGTCGTTGTCGGGGAATGAAAGGTCTAATTTTCTCAGGGAGTTTTTTTAGTCTCAGAGTTACACCATAAGATGAAATTTTCATAGTTTCTTTGACTGTTAGTGAAATTGGGATGCATGCAAATTTATATGAGAAGATATGGCTTCTATGAGGTATACCAGGCAGAATCCTGGTCCAAATCCCCTTGTGGTTGTTTGTGATCCTGAAATATTGCTTAGGAAGGAGAGGATTGTGGTGGAAAGTCAAGCAAGTAATATCCCTCTTAGAAGATCTGTCTCTTTACCCGAAATTTCTTCTAAAGTTCCTCTGTCCAAAACCAAATCCTACTTCTGTATTCCCAAAATTCTAGTCGATTCATCTATTGTTAGTCCTTATACCCCACTTCCGAAAAAAGAGTTCAGTCAAAATATTCTTCAACAGTTTAGTAAATTGAAAAGTTTGATTAATAAAGTTCAGGAAACTGCTAAAAAGATAGTTTTATCCAAAAAAACTGTCCCTCTACAAGTAAGTTCGAGTTCTGGTTATGTTTTCGAATCTTTTCTTGTTCCTTCATCATTTGTTTCAACTTCTATCCATCCAATTTTTCCATCATCTACAGTTTTTGTCACGCCATCTGCTAGTCACCCAACCACTCAGGTAGTAGTTATGGCAACAAGATATACCCCTCTGGTTTTGCTCACTCGACTTCATGAGTTTCTTCTTAATTATGGTCAAAGGCTTCCCCAATATGATGGTACAAGAGAAGTTACTACTAAGAAACATGTTGATAAGGTCAATGATTTTGTAGATTTGGAGGAAGTAGACCATGATGATGTTAAAGTCAGAATGTTTGCTCAAATATTTTCTGGTGATGTCAAGAAATGGTTCAGGAGTTCTCGCTCGGGAGATTTTGCCAATTATCAAGAGTTGGAAGATGCTTTCCTTGCAAGGTGGGGTGAGAAGAAGAATCCATTGCAAATTTTGGTTTTGTATAATAATCTAAAAAGACAGCCTAGAGAAACTATCCAAGAATTTTCTGAGAGTAATTTTGCAACACTGGAACACATGCAAAACAATGCAGTTAGTGTGGAGGATAGTTTATTAGCAAAGAAATCCAAAATGAAAGCAGAGAAAAGATTGATAATAAAAGAAGAGCCCACTACTTCTGATGATGCTAAGTTTGATACATTAGTCAAAACCATGGAGAATATGATGGAGAAAATCTCTCTGACTGACTGGGCAGTAGCTAGAGAACCTCAGATTAGTACACAAATTAGAAAACCAAAGTTTCGAAGGCATCCATAGTTTCCAAACAAACCCATTGAGCAGAAGGGTCTAGAGTAGTTACAACGACAAGCAAGATCACCAATTCAGTAGAATTATGCTCAAGATCAAGATGAGGAGGATGAGAAATTACTGGAAGATCAAATTGTATTTTTTGTGATGGGCAAAAAGGTGGGTATTTGGCTAAAGAAGATGAAGAGCAGGAGCTTCTTGAAAATTTTGAGGTAGAGGATGAAGAATTGTTGTTTGTTCAGTCTCAAATGATGTGTTAATGAATGAATCTGAGGAGTATAGGAAGGGATATCAGAATGGCATCATGCAAGTGAAGCAACAATATAATTTGAGGAATAGAACTGTGGGCATCAATGCAGTGAAAAAAGAAATACCAATCAGCAATACAACAAAGAAAGAAATCACAACTAGTAATGTAAAGAAGCATGTCCCTAGTACAAGTATTCAAAAGAAGGATGTTCCTAGTACAACTGCCCAAAATAAGGAGCCACCTATCACCATCTTACAGAGGAAAGAAAATACATCTAAAGATGTCGTAGAAAAGAAGGAAGCTACCCATAAAGAGGTTGAAAAGGTATCAAATCCCTTTAACCTTGAAGCTGAAATTGATAAATTAAAGATATCAATTCCTCGTGGTGAATTGGTAAAGAACAATCAATCTAAATCTCACATTTTAAAGGTACTTAGAGTAGACAAGGCCTCTGATATAGTCAATATAGTGGATGGTCATCCAACTATTATCTTTGGACTATTGATGAGAAAGGGAAAGATGAGGATGTTCCTCCTTTCTATGTCAGTTTGAATGTGCATGAGAAAATACTGCATAATGTAATGCTTGATACAAAATCTAATGCCAAAAGTGATTATTGAGATAATAGGCCTAGACATTACAAGACCATACAAATACCGCTATTCATTTTATTCTAGTAAGGTGAAGTGTCTGGGATTAATTAAAGATTTAGCAGTGTCTTTAACTCAAATTCCTTCAAAATGTATGATTATGGGTATTGTGGTGGTGGATATACCTCCTAGGTATGGTATGCTTT
The DNA here is from genome assembly GCA_000404065.3 of Pinus taeda. Lineage (NCBI taxonomy): Eukaryota > Viridiplantae > Streptophyta > Pinopsida > Pinales > Pinaceae > Pinus > Pinus taeda. Next base: position 97,935 of record APFE031248045.1, on the reverse strand, counting down.
TGTCTAGATCCTGGATGGCGAAATTGCACGGAGCATTGCAAACAAACATGTCCTACATCATAGTTTCTATTTTCGAAAGGTAGTCAAGGAGGTTATATAGGGAACCGCTCATGCAATACATGATTAGTAGTAAAGATAAACTCGTGAATCATCGAGTGTATGATGTTCATCCTAATCTGGACTCATTTGTGTTGTTCAATTCTGGTTGTCCCATTGATGAAGAAACTACTTCAGACATGGAAGAGAAAAGGGACAACGCTCATAATTTAGAAATTTTGGGCAAATATTCTGAACAAGACAAAAAAATAAAATTAGTTTTTCTAGACATTTCAAAAAAAGAAAACAACAAGGAAAATTATGAAGAAGACAATCATGAAATGGAGTAACATGACAACAACAAAAGTGAGGGACAGAGGAGCCAAACTATCCATGAGAAGTTTGAAAGTTTGAAGGTTGAAACCAGTAATAAAGAGCAGAAAAAAGCGTGTTTGGACCATGCATTTTGATGGGGCAACAAGAAGAGAAGGTATCAATTCAGGGATATGGATAATCAACCCATAAGTTCGTAAGTTAAAACTATGCTCATACAAGTTAGTTTTTGACTATACTAATAATGTAGTGGAATATGAAGCTCTTATTTTGGGTCTATGAAATTTGAAGTAATCAGGAGCTAGAAGAATAATTGTTTATGGTGATTCTGAGTTGGTTGTTAGACAAGTCAAAGGTGAATATCAAACAAAACACCCCCGAATGCATGCTTATCGTAATGTTGTCTTATATTATTTGCAAATTTTTGTTGAGTACAATTTTTCAGTTGTCCCAAGAAAGGATAATGTTGTTGCGGATGCATTGGCCACTTCGACCTCTGATTTTGAAATTCCCAACAATGTTAAAAGGAAATACAAGGTAGAAGTTAGACATAGGCCTGATGTCTTGGATAACATGAAGCACTAGCAAGTCTTCGAAAATGAAAAATAGTTGGATAAATTTTTGCTAATGAAGGAAGAATTTGTCAAAATGAAATTCAAAAGGGATGGCAGATCGGAAGATGTAGACAAAGAGAGTTTTATTAATCAGCTGAAAGAAGAGTTAGATAAGTAGGGTAGTTAAAAATATTGCAGCTCAAAGACAATGTTCTTCCAAGAGGGCTTGTACCTTTGGAGGCGTTGTTTGACCATAACGATGTAGCCAAAAGGCTAAAACTAACATCTGTAGGAGAAGGATATGAAGAATGCAATATAGGTACAACAGAACACCCAAAAATGATACAATTGTCGAAGACCTTAAGTCCAGAAAAGGAGAAAAAATACTTGGAATTGTTGACTGAATTTTCCAATGTGTTTTCCAGGGGGTATGAAGACTTGAAGGTGTATAATAAAGACATTGTCCAACACACAATACCAGCCAAAGCAGATCAAAAACCATTAAAGAAAAAGTTGTAAAGGACAAATCCAGTGTTGCTACCTTGATCGAGAAAGAGGTAAGGAAGTTGTTTGATGTTGGCATAATAGTACCTCTTATATTTTTTGATTGGTTATCTAGATTGGTACCAGTCAGAAAGAAGACAGGAGAGATCCAATTATGTGTAGATTTCAGAAAATTGAACAGGATGTCACTCAAGGACAACTATTCATTGCCAAAAATGGACGATATACTTTAGAAGGTAGTTGGTGCAAAAATAATGTTATTGCTTGATGGTTTTTATGGGTATAACTAGATTTTGGTTCACCCAGAAGACCAAGACAAGACTGCCTTCACCACACCTTGGGGGACTTTTAAATATGCCAAGATGTTGTTCGGTCTCATGTATGCAGGGGCAACATTTCAGCGAGCTATGGATATAGCTTTTGCAAAGGAAAAACATAAGTTTCTTTTCATATACCTCGATGATATTACTGTTTATTCACAGTCTAATGATGATCATTTACAACACTTAAGAGTAGTCTTTGAGAAGTGTAGGAAATATGGCATATCCTTAAATACCAAGAAATCATTGTTTGGGATAGAGGAAGGCAAGATTTTGGGACATATTATTTTGAAAGATGGTATCAAAATAGACCCTAACCGAGTTGCAGCCATTTAGAAAATGGACACTCCTAGGAGTAAAAAGGAGAGTTAGTCCATTTTCGGAAGAATCAATTTTTTGAGAAGGTTCGTTCCGAATCAGGCCGAAATTTTGAGGAAAATTATAGACATGTTAAAGTGGGACAACGAGGTGAAATGGGGTTAAGACAACAAGAAATATTTTAGTGAAGTTAAGGAAACATTGTTACGTGCTCCCACATTGGCCAACCCATATTATACACAAGAATTCATATTTTTTTCTTTTGCTTATGAGCACAATATTGCTATTGTCATATTGCAGAAAAATCAGCAGGGAATAGAACAACCCATTTCATTTTTTAGCAGAGTTCTCAAAGATGTTGCGCTGAAAAATGACATAATGGAGAAACATGCATTTTCTCTTGTTAAATATTTAAAGGATTTCCAAGTATATATTTTTCACTTTATGTTGTAGCTTATGTGCCTAGCACTGCAGTAAAAAACATTTTGACTCAAAGTGATCCAGATGGAAGAAGGGGAAAGTGGATCGCTTCTATAATTGAATATGACATTGAGATCAAGCCAAAAAAACTGGTTAAAGGGCAAGGCTTGGCTTGAATGATGGTCGTATCCAATCTGCAATCACTCCAAATCAATTTCTTAGTTGTCCTAGTAGAAGAGGATCTCTGAAATACTGCCCAACAAGTTTTTGAAAGGTTTGCTAGCTCACCTTGGTATGTTGATATTTTATATGTGTTGCAACATCTACAAGCACCTCCAGATTGGCCTAAAACTAAAGCTCAATTTCTAAAGTTGGAGGGAGTAAAATTCTGCATTATTGATAAGTTCTTATACTACAAGGATCCCGATATTGTCTGTTAGAAGATGACACTCAAGCAACAATGGAGCAGTTTCACAAAGGATATTGGGGTGGAAACTTATATTGGAAAACCACAATGAACAAGATCTTAAGAGTTGGATTTTATTGGCTAAGTTTGTTTGTTGATGTTTATAAAAATGTGGCCAACTGTTGGGAATGTCAGATGTTTGAAGGAAGAAACAAGTTGTTCCTGCTGCCCTTGAAGCTTATAGAAGTTGAGCAACCATTTCGGTAATGGGGACTTAATTTTTTTAGTGAAATTCATCCCACTTCTTCTGGACAACACAAATGGATATTGAAAACAAACGACTATTTTACCAAGTGGATTGAGGCAATCTCAACCAGACAAGCTATGAAAATGATAATCATCCAGTTTTTGGAAGGTAACATTTTGTCTCATTTTGGTTGTCCACAAAATATTATCACAGATAATTCCATTGCTTTCAGATCTAAAAAGATGATAGGGTTCTGTCACAGATATAACATTGTTCTATCACACTCTACAACCTATTACCCTCATGGTAATGGCTTGGCAGAATCCTCGTATACAAGTTTGGTAAATATTATCAATAAAGTGCTGCAAGAAAATAAGAAGAGTTGGCACAAAAAGTTGGTACATGCGTTGTGGGAAGACTGTGTGAGTACTAGGAATTCGATAAGCATGTCTCCATTTCAATTGGTCTGTGGAACATATGCACTCTTTCCTTTGTCATTGGGAGTTCCATTCATGAAACTATTGCAGGAGGCTGAGGTAGAGCCAAATGATATGCAACGAAGGATTGGCCAAATGATTCAACTACAATAGTCCAGAGAAGAGGTGTTTAAAAACACACAGCTGATACAAGAGATAATCAAAAGAATTTATGATATAAGAACAAAGGTAACTAATTTTTAAATTGGAGATCTGGTATTAAAGTGGGATGTCCAAAATGAAGACAAGGGAAAACATGGAAAGTTTGAAAATTTGTGGAAAGGACCTTTTAAGACTGCTACATTCAGGGGAAAGAATGCTTATGTGCTTAAGGATTTATCTGATCAACTAGTTGGAGAAGGGCCTATAAATGGCAGGCTGTTGAAGCATTTTCTCAGATAATGTCACAACTGCAATATCATGTCATTGTCTATACCATTTTACTTTTGAATAATGCAAGTGTGGGTATTGGAATTTGAAGCCCGAGGTGAAGGCCATAAGGTCTTGGATTTCCGCTGCCATAATTAAATACATTTTTCAGATAGGAGTCTATTAGTTATGTTGTATTTTTTCAATCAGTCCGACCACTAAAATTTTTAGATTTGTCAGTGTTTTTCTCAGTTTTTCACATTGTTTCCATTGCCCAATGGATAGACTTATGGTCTGCGGTGTTGTTCTTGGCACCTCACAGGGAGGCTTCCATCCCCAATGGAGCCAATAATAGAGTCAGTTAGTTTATTACTAATCGAAGGTCTTTGAAAATTCATAGTTTTTATGTCATACAAATGGTCAAACTCACAAACTTTTTCACTGTTATGAGTTTGACTAACCATTGCCTGGGAAGTCATTATGAAAGTGGTTTTCATTTGGTAATCAAAGTCTTAATCATTAATGGGAAGGGTGTTTGAGTTTTTAGAGCTGTCATTATGATTTTTGAGTCAGGGTTTGGGGATTTGTTAGATTCGTTCAATTGAACAATGTGTTTTCAGTGAAAAGGAATGATGTCAAAGGAACATGGTAACACATATTACAATTTTCTCCCTCTTGTTATATCATTTATTCCTCCCATGCTTTATTCCCTATTTGTTCGTATTCTCTATTTGTTCCCTTATTCCTACATATCCTATTCCCTTATCCCATTATTCTTTTGAATTATTCCCTATTCCAAAACATCCACGCCATCCCTTATTCCTATTTAGGCCTAAATCCCCTTTATCCTAAGCCTAAGTCCCTTTTAACCCTAGGCCTAAATTCCCCTACTAAAACATCATTTCATATGATGATTGAAGCTTACCAAAATAAACCATACATTCATTTGGTCATCATACCCACATCATTCTCCCAAATCCTATCATACCCCCAAAACTTAAGTATGATTGCTTTTCAGGTGGAGCACTAATTAAGAAACCAGTTTAATTACATCATCACAAATTTTGAATCATTTTCAAATCTCTCCAAGAGGCCACCATTTCGATTGTTTCTGATCATAGGCGAATGAATTGATTCCTCATGTAGGAGGTCTAAAGAATTTGTCACACATTGAAGGAAGATAGTAGAGAATTATAGAAATTGTGTTGCGCCATTAGTACAAAGGGTGCTATGAAACTGCTACGCAGAGTGTCCCTGCAACTACTAGAGCTCGCATAGATCAGTCTCAGCATTGTGGGAGGTAGGAGTCAGTTTCCCTATTTGTGAATTTGTTTCTCAATAACCCTATTAAGCATAGTAAAGGTCTTGTTGTTCTCTCTTTGGAAAAATTCGCTACGCATACCCTGCCTGTCAAGCACATGCACAACCAGTTTCTAATTTAAAGTCGTGCCTTGTTGATGAGGAAATGTAACCATCATGAAATTCTGGGTGGTCAGGGTAAATTGTAAAGTGAAATAAAGTGTATGTCTGTTCACTTTCAACATTCAAATATTACTTTGTCATCACTGTTTCATACACCTGTTTTGTTAAGTTTGCATTGTCACACTTTCCAGTCTTTCACTCTCTCACTTGTACACGTAATCTTTCATAAGGTTTGAGTTGAGCTTGCCAGGTATTAGGGTTAATGGCTCCCACTACCAGAAAAAAGGGAGGGGATATAGTACACGTTGAACCCAACACCTTAAACCTCATAAATTCCTCCCCAACCACTAGAGTTATTTTCGAGAATGTTGGTTGCATTCCATTCTGTCAGAAAGTCCAGAAGGTGGGTCACAAAACCAGATTGGCTAGCCTTTTCACCCTAAACCTCCATCATAACAAGGTCAAGTTAGGGAATGTGGAGATCATTATTACAGAAAAATTCATTGCAGATGCTACAAGCCTCCCCACAGTAGGTGAAAAATGGTTCAAAGGAGACAAACTTGACATCTCAACCTTTAAACAGTTTGTCAAGCTAGAGTTCAGTGATAATTTTGCTACAAATTTTCCTACCATCTACCTTCAGGACCATTACAGTGAACTGTTAAAATTTATCCAGAGGTATTTCATGTGTGAGGGTAGATTCAACATGGTATACTAGTATCATCTAAGACTTATATGGAAATTCATAGATAAGAAACCTATGAACCTGACCTTTTAATTATTTAAAAGTTTGGAAAGGATGGAGAACAAAGTTCAGATGCAAAAAAATTATCATATGTCCAGTATTTTTCATTTCTCCCTCATAAAATTTTTTGTGAAGTTTGCAGTTGATAGGAGGAAGACTTACTAGTCTTACTTCTTGTCTAGCATTGGTTTACTGCCACAAACAAAATCTTCATCAATAAATGTTTGTGAGGAGGAAGAAGTTCATGAAATACAAGAGAAGAATGTCACTCACTCAGTTAAAGAGGCCAAGATAGTTGAAGAAAAGGATGAAAAATTCAGCAAAATGTTCACAGGTAAACTTAGCAAGCAGGGTAAGAAGCATATTTCGAACGGCAAAGAGAAAACTCAAGAAACCAAGGTTTAGGTGGCATCATATCTAACCACCAAGGTTCAGGTCAAGGTAGAAGAAATAGTCAAGAATGAAGAGTTCATGATGAGGCCTATGACTAGGTCAAGGGCCAGGAGGAATGTGGAGGGTTCAAACCCTCATGTAATTGTTGAAATTTCCGAGCATAAAAAAGAAGAAAAACAAGAAGATGACAAATAAGAGGAAGTGAAGCAGGATGAACCAATGTAGTTTGAACAAGGAGAAGACACAATGAAATATGAATAAGACACCATACAATATGAGGAAGAAGACCCTAAGATGGTCAAGGTGAAATAATCCCTTTCAAAATATCAGATGAAAATAGAATTTCTGAAGAGGAAAAACAAAGATACGAAGGAAGCATCTCAACCTACAGCTGAAAAGGAAGAGTCACCTCCTAAAACCATTGCTAGGAGGAAAGGTAAACATGTCTCATTTGCTGAACATGCCAAGGATATTGCAGTTGAGTCTAGTGGACCCTCAACTAGAGCATCCAAGTCAAAACTCAGTTATGTACAACAGATGAAAAAGGTGGCTCAAGCACCTAGTAAGCCACATTTTGATCAGTGGAAAGAATATCAAAGATTCCTAGAAGAGCTGGAGGAAAGTCAGGAATAGGTCAAGAGGTTCAGACAAGAGAATCAGAACTATAAGAGGTCAGTGCAACATATTCTTGAGAACTGTGACAAAGATTTTCACAAGGCATCCAAAGCCCTTGAGAGAGGTAAAAATTCTGTGAAATGGTCTATTCATGTAAGAAGACATTGTAAAAATCTCTATGTGAGGAACCTAGTATTGAATGCAAAGTTGAGGAGCATGAAAAAGAGTTTGGACAAATCATGGGGACTGGTTAAGAAGTATAAGGAGCCAACCAAATCACCTTCACCTAGAAGAGTGCCAAAGTTGAGGCCTAAGGTTATAATTAAAGAAAAACCTACCCTGCCACTACCCACTAAGAGAATTGACCTCACACCTCAAGCTTCAAAGACCAAATCTTCCACCAGCAAGACCTCTAGCAAAAGGAAGAGGAGGTAAAGGGTCCTTGACTGAAGTCTGAAATTTTGTTTTTATTTCCAAATTCAAGTTGCAGATGTTGGTTTGGTCAGTATAATGGTATGGTTCTAATGTTTGGAGCCACTTATACTAGCATGATGGTGTTTTGTTAAGACTAGAAGGCATTTAAAAGACAATTTTGAAAAATGCGCTACGTAGTTGCTACGCAGACCCTACCTATACACTTGCACACATATTGGGAGGAATCCACTTGTCAGGGATTGAAGCTATGAACATGGAGAAGATGTGGTAACCAACTTAGATCTTTAACAACCAACCATGTGTCAATTTTGAAAGGAAAAGTCCCCCACACAGTCACTGCCTAGTCGCTGCTCAGCCATTGTCCAGTTGTCCCTACTTTTATTATTTGATTTGGTTCATGAAGGTATGGTTTTCAAAGATAAACTTGTTTTACATAGACATTTAGTTTTTTTTTTTATTTAGATAAATTCATCAATGCTTTGTGTTTTTTGTTTTTGATCAAAAGAGCAAAATGAATGAAAATAACAAAAAACTTTTCCTTTTTAAATTTTGATTCGATCCACTGTTGGATCAGTGATGCAGCGAATCTAGACACTTATCGTATTTTTTTATGCTATATTTAAGCTTACTAATACATATGGAACATGTTGTTGTTGGTTTCAATATTGTTGGGATCTATTGTAGTCTTATGCTATTATTTTTATTAATGAGTATGCTTTGGTGTTGAAGAGATTCCAGTTATATTGTAGAGATTATTGTGGTATGAATATTTCGAAATCATTATTATTTAGTTTATGTGTAATATCCTTTATGTTTTCTTCTTAATATGGTTTAAAGGTGTATGGAATAATTATGATTGAATTCATTTCACATGCTCTTGTCTAGCTGCACCGAAATATTTTAGTTGCAAACAAAATGTTTATACCTTTGCATGCTTTGTGTTTTTCCTCTTGATATTCATTCATCTAATTTGCAGTAATGAAATGTCATTTGTTCTACCATTGTAGATGAGTGCCTTGATGTTCTTATTCCGCTATAATACAAATTGTTTTTTCATTTTGAAGCTGTGCTAGTCAAGCCTCTGTATATGAAACTGGTTGGGAAATGCATAGGCATGATGTACCAGGGAGGTCATGATCAAATGAATTAATTTTCCTAGAACCCTCTACCACTCCAAAATCAAAAAATTAAACACTTTCTAGATCTGGTCGCTGCTGAAGTTTGTTTTTCAAAGTTTTTATCTCTGAGTTTGCTAAGTGAGGGAGCCCCCTCAGGTTGAAGAAGACCAGTCTATCAACCAAAAGAGGCATGCGGTTACCTCTGTGATCCTTTTCCTTCAACCTAAAAGGAAATCATGGAGCGATAACATCCTATATGCATTTTATTTATTTATTTATTTATTTTTATTATTTTATTTTTTATTATTTTTTAATTTATTTATTTTAATTAAATTATATTTTAATTTTTACTATTTATTTATTATTATATATATATATATATATATATATATATATATATATATATATATATAGATATAGATATTCAGGGTTTAAATATGAAAAAGACAAAGAAAATTATATAATCCAAAAAGAGCGGGAACAAGACATTTACTTCCATAATTGATGGAAATAAGAGTCAGTTATGCAACCCTTGAACAAAGCACCGAAAAAATTCTTTCCTCCATTTGGGATGGTACTTTGTTCGACTTTAGGAGAGCCATAACCTTGTTATTGAGTTAGTCCTCCTCTGGTTGGTTATCTCTTCCAATCATATGGAGAGTTTGTTATTGCCTCGTGCATTGCAAACTTATACAACGTTGTTTTATGCTTCCATATAGTCACATATGAGCCGTGCTTTTGTTCAAGAGAAGTCAACCTGTGTGGGCCATTTTTTGGTGTCTCTTAACTCATTTTCAGTCTGCCATACCTGGCATGTTAGAGTTATCTTCAGTATCACATCAATTACTTGGTCCTTTTCTTGTGCTTGTTAAGAAGGTCTCCATTGACTTCTTGCTAGTGGGTCTGCTCTTATCGAATCTAACAAACTTCTCTAAGAGTAGGCCTAGAGTCGTACCCTTGGCCCTATTTACATCATTGATAGGTGACCTTGTGCTCAACATCAATCAATATCATGGGTCTTTGACTAAGTGGTTTCCCTTATGTTCGACGTTAGCTTACATTATCACACATTGGGATTCATGCAGTACCTTGGTTTTGCATTTGACCTTATTGGTGGATTCCTCACCTCTGTGTCAGCTTTCATTATTGGTTGGTTCAGAGGGTTTCTGTTGTGTTCTAGCCACATCTTATGTATGCCAGAAATGTACTTCAGAATGGTTACTTCATCTCTTTTCATCCGAGTTCTTCCAAAATCTTTCCGGTGGGTTACACTCACACTGGTTGATGTGGGATGCCTTAATGCCTTCCTTCTAGCATATCTTTTGCCATCGACTCCAACTCATGGCTCTGGGAATAAGATCTAGAGTCCTTTTTCAGTACCTTAGGGTTTGTTGTCATCAGTGGTAGACTCCTTCTCTATCAATAGTGAGAATACATCAATGTCTCTTGATTGATAGATTCTCTCAAGTGTTTGGCTTCAACACATTTATTCACACTTGTTAGATTGTACTAGTGTACCTTGACTCTCATCATCATTATTGGTGAGTTTTCTCGCATTTGTTAATGATATACATCAATGACCGGTAATCAAACGATTTCTCACATGGTCGACTTCAATCATTTATTCCCATTGTGTTGAAATGTACCATCTACGGTCGGTGAAGACCTCAGGTTGTATCAACATCCTGGTTCACTCGTCAGTCCTTTCAATTTTCTGCCAGTGCAACCAATCACCCTTATATGTTGTATTTCATTTCAGCATCATTCTATATGTTGACACCAGAGTTTAATGCAATACCACTATTCCACATATATGATATGGTACTATTATGAGGATCAATTATGGAGTATCTGTGATCATATATTCTTCGAGCATCATTGATCAATTCTTATACATGTGATATTGAGACATAGGTCTGCTATGTTCCTTTGTGGCTATGATCAGATGATCCACTATGTATTCTCCAATATTATTTGTACACTTATGTATACATGATGGATTCGATTTGTACTTGATCAACGGACATGCTTTAGTGTCTCTGAGCATGGGTATGCCCGCAATAGACATGAGTCTTCTTTTTTATTCCTTCTACAGGTATTCAACATGCCAAATTCTGGTGATATTTTCTTAGGTTCTCAAATTATCTCTCTTTGTACTTAATACATTTTGGCCATCATGTACCCCTTCTGACCTCACATATTAGGGGGGATATGTTATAGCATTATTAAACACTCCTATAGTTATAATGCTCTTATATATGGCCTTGGGAAACCCTTTCATATTCAGACTTGGTCATTTATTAAAAAATATTTTTTTAAAATTCCATACATGACTCTTCCCTTAGAAAAGCACATGTACACGTGGGGTATCATAATACCAAACCCGTGTACATAATTTAAAATATGAAAAAAAAAATATTTCCTATTTTTTGGGTGGGGTTTATGGGTTTTACTGAAAGGCCATCTATAGGAGCCCGTGGCCTAACTGAATCAGCTAATTTATGGTGGTATTTATACACCTCATGGGAAGGCCTAAAACATAGAAGGAGATAGGATATCAACATTATAGTCCTTTTGTCCCCAGATCAAGTCTGATTTTCCCTGTGTCTCCTACACTCCCAGTCATAGGAAAGCATTGTTTTCTTGGAGAGATGTTCATCTTCGTTTATATGACATCCTTTTGCACATATTGAGAGGTGATCTTTGAGGCTTGGGATGGATGGATCCAAAGGAAGGTTTGTTGGTTCTGTGGCTGGATTAGGTTGTATTTTTCCACTCCTATTTGCTAATATCAATAAAGAAGGAAGCTTTGTCTTGTTCCTGAATGTTTTTTATAATTCATGTCTAATATGTCATGCTTTATATATCTATACTTGATGATCTAACATGTTTAATATGGATATTCTTTGAACTACTTTCTATGTATATGCTTCTATGGTTTGTGTTACAGGTTTGAACACTTTGGAGGAAGCAAAGGGTTTTGACCCTACAGGATCAACATCAAATGTGGGACCTCCAAGTATTCTTAACAAACCCAACTTTAATAGTTTTCATATTTTTCTTGCTTGAATGAGTGCTTCTTGTTGATAGTCTGCCTTTGATCTATTGAGGTTGTCAACCATTAGCTTAGGGAGGTTTTTGCCTCCAATAAACACTGCTATCACTGCTGAATGAGAGCCTCTAGACAACACTTAGCCAATTTCTGCCTCCTCCAGCTCCTTTTTCCTTAGAAAATTTGAGCTCCTAAACAATAGGGAAGGCCCTATTTTCCTTGCACAATTCCCAAGGAATTGATTTCCTCACTACATGCAACAACTATAAACTTAATTAGTATACACTAATTGTTAGACTAGCCTTTGTCTCCTCCACCTCAGGTGAGAAATTCAAATTCCATGCATGCATGAGCTAATTTGGGATGATTGATTGGTTAACTGACCGATCTCTGAGTTAGACTATTGTCTCACTACACGACTGACCTTCAGCTGACTCTATCAATAGTTAGAGGTCAGTTAACTGAGCACAACTGAAAATAACTGAACTAGATTACTAAAATTTAGCAATCAACATGTGCATGAATGAAATCTAAGCCCCTAACTGGAATTTACTAAGCTAACTGAGTGACAAGATCCATGTCACAGTAGTTAACCACGTCCAAGTTGTCCTACTGATGTGGAAATTTGATTTACTCAATTTGACTAAGGCTAAAGTCAAATTGAGCATTTCTTGATACACTTTCTAACATTCCCTCTTCGCAAGAAAGGGATTTTTCACCACCCCTATCCTGCACCTATGGAATTCAAATTTATCTCTTGAAAATTCCTTTGTCAATATGTCATCATCTTTCTCCTCAGTTGGAATGTACCGTAGAAACATAATTCTCCTTTGCACATAATACCACAAATGATGACACCAAATATCAATGTGCTTGGACCTGTTGTGAAATACTAGATTCTCAAAGAGCTTAATGTAGCTATGATTATCACAATATATCATTTTTCAGGTCCATCTCTTGACTAAAAAGCCCCACAAGTATTTTCCTCATTCATGTGGCCTCACATGCTACTTGAATTGTAGCCATGTATCCAAACTCTGTTGGGCTAAGTGCCACATAACTCTACTTCCTATTGTACCAAGAAATAACTATGGATCCAACACTAAATATTGTACCTAAAGTAATTTTCCTATTTGATGGACTCCTTACCTAATCTGTATCGGTGAAGCCTTGGAGCTTCACTTCCTATGTCCTCCTGTACCAATATAATCCATACTTGGTAGTGCCTCTGAGGTACTGTAACACATTCCTTGTTTTCTTCCAATATAGATTGGTATGCCTCACCATAGCTTGACTAAGTTGGTTCACTTCGTAGCACATGGCGAGTCTTGTGTTCATAAGATACATCAAAGACCCCACAAGATTCCTATAAATGGTAGCATAAACCTCTTAACCTGAAGTGGCATTCGCCTTCCTCTAGTTTGTGGCTAGAAGTGTGACCATATGCTTACAATTCTCCATGTGAAATCTCTAAAGTATTTCAGAGGCATACTTCCCCTGAGACACAAACAATTCACCATCACCCTTCCATACTTCCAGCCTGAGGAAGTAATGCATTAAGCCCATGTCTTTCATCTCAAATTCCCTTTCAAGATCCTCTTTGCAAGAGCAGATCAGATGCTCATCACTTATCGATATTAAATCATCAACACAGAAAACAAGGACAAATAACTTATCATCTACCACAAAGTGATAGAGGTTCACATCTACTTCACTTTCACAGTAGATGTGTGGATCAAAAAGGCTTTCCCTTTACTAAAAATAACATCATAGCCTCTATCCTCCAATATTGCTACAAAGATCAGGTTCTTCTTCATCCCCTGTACAAACATAACATATTTTAGGTGAAGAGGGGAGGCTTTCTCCCTATCAAAGGTGACAGTACCAATTTTTGTAGCATTGTACCTTCCATCATCCCCCAATTCAATATGCATACAGAGATCCTTCTCCTCCAAACTACTGAAAAATTCCTTACACCCTATCATATGGAATGAGGCATCAGAATCATGGTACCACACACTCCCCATAACAGTATTGGCCATGAATGCTATTTGGGTGAAGTATAATTCAAATTGTGAAGCCAATGCATCACTTCCCGCTCGTCTTGAAGGCTTCTTGTGCAAACATTTTGTTGCATAGTTCTTGTATTCATGGCAATGGAAGCATTTTAGCTTACTCAAGTATTTCTTCTTTCCATTATTTTGCTTGGATTTAGGTTTGTTTTGGGTCTTCTTTCCTTTTCCCTTCTTCACCGTCTCAACCAAGGAAAAAATTTCTTCATCCTCCACTCTGAATGATGTTCCATCTTTGGTATTTCTCCTGATCTTTTCTTGAACCAAATAATACCACAACCTTTCCCAATTTGGTAAATTTTCCCTTCCATTCACAAAGTCCTGGTAGTTGTGCAAAGATTTCAGAACACCTAGAAGAGATAGGCTCACTAGGACATCTTCTAAAACATTCACCCCAACCCCTCCAATCTCATCTTGAACTTGAGTAAATCTAGAGAGATATTATGGAATAATGTTATCTTTTTGCATCCTAATGTTTCAAAGTTTGTCTTTCAGGACCAATTTTCTATGGTCACTTCTATTTTCGAATAGCTCAGTTAATTCCTTCCACATAACATATGGTGTTTCTTTTCCATGGATATTTTAGACCAGTTGGTCACTCACACCTTCTGGAAGAATTCTCCTGGCATTTGCAACGTCCTTCTTCCATTGGGCTAATTGTTGTAGATCAGACTATTGGGGTTTCAACATGTTAGTTTTAACATATTCTAACAAACCATTATCATCAAGCACTACTTCCATTCTATCCTTCCAGGCTATGTAATTTGAGCTATTCTTGAGGACATATTCCAATCTCAATCCATTGAAAGACATTCTCTCGAACTTGAAGAAAAACTACAACACTGAAGCTGTAAATTCGAAATTCCCAAGGGATAAGTTCGAAATACTAGTTCTAATGTGATTTCAAGGCTCTGACACCATCTAGAAATTTGATATAAATTGCAACTGCTCAAGAATTCGAACTAAAACTAGGAGACACAAATTCTACTCTACTAATCTACAGAATGTAAATCACAATTTTAGAACAACATGCATAGAAATGCAACATGCAAATCCACAAGTACGTAGTGATTTCTAGGGGAACCCAACTAGGAAAAAACCCGCAAGCTTCTTTGCATTAATCTGCTGAATAGATAAACCATTACAATTGCTTGCTCTAGCTCTGAGCACAACCTGCAAAAGAAACATTATTCTCTCTACTGAATGAGAGCCTCTAGCTAACACTTTGCCAATTTGTACCTCCTCTAGCCTCATATTTCCTTGTGCAATCCTAAGCAAATTTGAGCTCCTAAATAATAGGGAAGTCCATATTTCCTTGCGCAATTCCCAAGGAATTGATCTCCTGACTGCATGCAACAACGGTGCACTCAACTAGTATACACTAATTGTTACACTAGCCTTTATCTCCTCCACCTCAGCTGAGGAATTTGAATTCCATGCATGCATGAGCTATTTTGGGTTGATTGATTAGTTAACTGGCATATCTTTGAGTTAGACTATTGTTTCATTGCACTACTGACCTTCAACAGACTCTATCAATAGTTAGAGGTCCATTAATTGGGTACAACTGAAAATAACTGAACTAGATTGCTAAAATTTTGTAATCAACAGATGCATGATTGAACTCCAAGACCCTAACTCGAATTTACTAAGCTAAGTGAGTGACAAGAGTCATGTCAAACTAGTTAACTGCCTCCAAGTTGTCCTGTCGACGTTGAAATTCAATTTACTCAATTTGACGAAGGCTAAAGTCAAATTGAGCCTTTCTTGCTACACTTTCTAACAAATGAGGAAAAACCCTAAAAGTAGACAATGTGGAGCCAAAAATAATTACTAACAAGTCTATAATTAATAATATTATCACACACTATCTTTTAAATAATTAAGAGCTTGAATTGCATTTATAACCAATCACTTTAACTTAGTGTAAATTAAGAAAATTACACAATATACACATTTTAAAGTTTGCTTTGTTTTGTTTTTTAATTAATTATAAGAAATTTATAACTTATTAAATTGATCTAAGTTAAGCTTAGGAATAAACTATTCATTATTATAACTCAAGAGTATCTATCAACTCCCAAATAAAATATATCAATAACATATGATTTAACAAAGATTGAAGGGTTGAAAAACAAATCTCCAAAAAAAATTATTTTTTAAGGAGAATTTACTCTTTTAACTTTATAATAATAAATAAAATAACTAATCATATATATATACTCCTTTTCACCCATTCAACTTGTTACCCCTAAGATTTCTTTATTATAATTAAGACAATAAAAATAAAAATAAAAAAACCCCTAACTCCTCTTCCCTTCCCTCCATACTTTAAGCAATAAAGGAAGTTTACTTACTCATTGAAAATTTACATGATCACAAGATTCTATGAGTACAACCTGTGTTTTTTAATTTCCTCAAAGGTTTTCTATTAATTTCCAAAAAGTTTACAAATTTTCCAAAAAAATACATTTCCACATCTCACACAACATTGAATTGATGATGTAGGACCCACTTGGATTACTTTATTTCAATGGTTTACATGTAACCTAAAGAGAAGATTTAAGACACACCTAAATTACATGGAATTTTGTTTTTTTAACTAATTATGAGAAATTTATAACTTATTAAATTGATATAAGTTAAGTTTAGGAATAAACTATTCATTATTATAACTCAAGAGTATCTATTAACTCCCAAGTAAAATATATCAATAACATATGATTTAATCAGAGTTGAAGTGTCTAAAAACACATCTCCAAAAAAATTATTTTTTTAGGAGGGTTTACTTTTTTAACTTTATAATAATGGATAAAATAGCTGATCAAAAATAAAACTTGAATTATATATATATATAGATATAAATAACTTACCTTTCGACCGGAGATGAAGATTCGAAACCCTCTACGGTCGACGCCTGATGTAGGCTAGGGTTCCATTTGCAGCATTGTGCACATGACAGAATTTTCTCCATCCCTCTCGATCTGCCTTGCTGACCTCTGATGCCATTTCTCTTAGAGCCCGTTACATCTGTCCCCAGTCGCCCTCCGTCAACGCCTTCACACTTGCCCCCGTGACTCCGCTGTGACTCTACCTGGTCCCTTTTCCACAGACGGTTCAACAACAACAAAGGCGATTTTCAAGTCCCAGCGGGTATGTATTCTTTGGAATCAGTTATGGAGCTTGATCAAGTTTACTACTCAGATGACCCCTTTGCTGATGTCTCTATCTGGACATCCCCCCCTCGATCTCAGAAGGGTTTTTCCCCTAGAGTACTGACTTGTCAGATGTCCTTGCGCCTCTGCCATCGATTTCAGGTCCCTCCTGCTCGGTCGTTACCCTACCTGAGGACCCCTCTACTTGGCCGAATTTTGCTACTTCTCCCCCTTTGCCGACATCCCTTCAGTTTTTGGCAAGATGCATAGCACTTGATCATACCACTAGCTCCTCGGGTTATCCACCACACCCTCCATCTGTCGGCTCTCATTTACCTTCAACTGCCCCTCCAGGTGAACCCTCAGTACTTCCATAAGAAACCCATTTCGCTTCAATTTTGAATACTCCTCTTTTTGGCTGCTTTGCAGGAAACCCTCTGGTTTTCGAAGCAAACCCTACTAAACCTGGACTGCAGCCTCAGGGCCCTCAATAGAGTGGCTCATAGGAAGAAATCATTAACAAGGGCCATAGGTTGGGGAAGAAGCAAAACTGTGTAAAATCCAGATCCCAGGACATTGCACTTCGATTGGGGGAGGATATCCAGTGGGGCGAAACCATGGACACCGCTGACTGAGTCTTGGTGGGTAGGGTTCGTGGGAGGACATACACCATGACAAAGCTTAAAAAATGGACAACCAAAATTTGGGGGCATCATTTGGCAGAATTACCCTTCATACAAACCTTTGTCCAGGGATGGTTTTCATTGCGCTTTGCCAAAGTTGAACACACCATTTGGGTATTATTGTTTTTTTGGCATATTGAGCAAGCTCCTGTGCTCCTCAGACGATGGAACCCCCTTTTCGACCCCGAGAGAGTGCAATTGGGCACTGGACCACTGTGGGTTAGATTACCTGGGTTGCCTCTCCACTGATCATCTAAGGACATCTTCAGGCGCATTGGAAATGCTTTGGGCACCTACTTGGAGCACGACAAATCATATCTAACCACAGGCATTATGGCATATGCAAGGATACTAGTCCACCTTGATACCATGGAGGGGCTACAAGAACAAATCACTTTGCACTGAAGACACTTCTCTAGGGTTCAGATCCTCGATTATGAGGGGGTCCCTTTTAGATGGAGGAGGTGCCATAAGGTGGGTCACCTTTTTAAGGATTTCCCCTTGAATGGTAAAGCAAAGGCAACAGACAAGGGAAAGACGATCCCTCCCAAGACTTCCAAGGCTCTTGAGCACCGTTCCAATATCGAAGATGCAATGACAATGGCAACCAAGGAGACTTTGAAGAAGTGCGGAAAGGTACCCTATCGGCCAACCTCTCCTCCTCTGACCAGGGCTAGGGTGGTTGTGCTATCTTCAGATATGCCTTCATCTATTTCCTTCTCATTAAATTTCTCTACTTCATCTTTTATACTTGTATCATCTTCAGTTGAACATTAGGGTTCTGCATCATCCACTCCTCTCCCTAAATCATTGGCTTGCTCCCTGCAACCCCCCCCTCCCATCTACTCTAGCAACCCCCCATCCTTCTTGGTGGCAAACCCTTCTGCCCAATCCTCGGAATCTGATCAGGGGTCTCTCTCTCACTCCTACCCACTTCAATCACTATCTTGATCATAGCCTCCAGATACTATTGACATTGGTTTGGTATGCGCCCCCCATCCCTTTGAAACCTCGTCAGGGCAGACCTTCCTCTCTATCCAAGGCCAAGCAACAGGAAATGGAAGAGGTGGTCTCGGGACGAAAACTTACTATTGACCGAGTTCTTAGAGCATAGAACACCGTGGAACCATCACCCCCATGAAACTTCTCTCCTATAACTGTCGAGGGTTAGCTAGCCCTTCGAAAAAACTAGCTTTCTGAAGGCTTCTATGCACTGAACAGGTAGATGTCATATTTCTCTAAGAAGCTCTGGGTCTAGCCAAGGTCATTGTACACCTCCTAGAATCCATGCTACCTGGTTGGTCGTTCCAAGCCCTTGATGTTAATGGACACTCTGGTGGAGTTACATTGGGGTACAATTCCAGGTCTATTAAACTTTGCAATATATGGGGAGGTATTAGCCATATTGGGGCAGACATATTCTCTTCTGAGCTTGATACTTACATTAGACTCATCAATGTTTATAGGCCATGTCAAAATTGAGGGAACTTTTGGGAGCATTTGTTGAGCTCTAATTGAATGCAAGTGGACAACCTTATTCTTGGAGGAGATCTTAACTTCTCAATTGGATATTCTGAATCTTGGGGTCATCATGCTCAAATAGAACCTCTATCTGCTTTCTTCAAGAATATCTTGGAGGACTGAGGCCTAATCAATATACCATCCGTGAAATTACAACCTACCTAGAGGAACAAAAGAACAAGGGAGGATAGGCTAGCTCGAAGATTAGACTGCTTCCTTATCATAGAATGATTGTTGAATATGGGGTACAATTATCGGTAGTGGGTTGAATCCGGGGGATTATTAGAACACTCACCTATATACCTTGATATCAAAGGAGGAACGAAAAACCCAAAGCCCCATTCAAGTTCAACGCACCTTGGCTAAAAGATACAACCTACATAAAAATGGTATCATATTACTAGAAGTCCCACCCTCCTACAACTATTGGGAATATAGCAAAAGGATTCTACCATAATCTATCCGAGCCTAAGAAATTATCTAAAAGTTGGGAACACATCAAGAGACTTTTAGATGAAAAAACCCTAAGGGACACTGAAGCTGAGATAGATACTATGGAGGATGAACAAGGACAGGGTTACACAAATTTTGAACAGAAGGAGAAGCTCTTCTTCATCTTATTCTTTCTCCTATTTTTAGATCTCTTATTACAAGAGAGAGGAGGAAGAGGAATCCTAGATTTCTCATTGAAAGAAGATGAACAACCCATTTGATTCCCTTGAAATAAATCATTCATCTGAGAAGCTTCAAGAACATCAGGAATATTCGGAGTGGACCACAACCAAACTAGTAGTCCAACATTCAATCCAGGAATATTCAAAGTGGCCATCAAGGGGGTACCAACATTTCCAAAGAAAGGACAAGCACAAGGATCCCCTTTTGGGAGGGTACCTTGGTTGGTTTCCACATGAATATGGGCCATATCTAACTTATTTGCAGATCCTTCCCTTACGAGAATGTACAAATGACTTTCCAAGGAAGATAGATGCACAATCAAAACCTTTTCCCTTGAGGAGGAAACTCCACAACTTTCAAAATAAAGATCAAAAGCCTTTGAAGATTGGTGGAGTGGTAGGTCAGTCACTTAGAATCTAAAGTCCAAAAGTGACAAGAAAAAAATACCTAAAGCCAACTATATACAAAGAGCAAAGAGAACTCGACTATAAAGTCCCTAAAGATACAACCAATCAAACAACTTCCAAGTATTTCTGCTCTGGGTGATGAGGACCGGACACCAAAATACAAGAAAGTGAAGTAAGGGACCTTCCGAAGATAATCTACGATAATGACAGCTAAGGCCTATCAATGAAGGTATCAGAAGCAGTTACACTGACCTCTAGTCAATAACCTTTTCCAGTGCAAGCACCCAAGCTTCACAAGGGTACCCTCCAGACGTACTATTGAACGTGATGCAACGTTAGTCTCAAGTGCCACGAGATTCCCCTCCGCAACCACCTATGTGATCCCTAGGAAAGGCCACTATGGATACCAACTCGTATCAAGAGCCGGGCGGAACAGTCGTCGGGCGGGATCCAACAAGTAGGAGAGGGGGTATCTCTCTTCATTGTCTTCACTCTTCCTCGTGCTTAACTCCCAGTCAT
Organism: Pinus taeda; assembly: GCA_000404065.3. Taxonomy (NCBI): domain Eukaryota; kingdom Viridiplantae; phylum Streptophyta; class Pinopsida; order Pinales; family Pinaceae; genus Pinus; species Pinus taeda. The sequence goes on along the minus strand of APFE031248045.1, from coordinate 77,140 downwards.
GGAGCTTTCCTGGTCTTTCTAACGATATTGGGTTTCGCTCTTTATTCAAATTCTAAGTTTTGTAATTTGAGCGGCCTTGGAGAGTTAACTCTGCACTCACCTAATTCAAGGCCCTAATGAACCTAAAATTGTTCGTGTTTGTTTTAATGACAATAATAAAAGTTCTAGTTCATTTTATTAATCGCTTGATTTTATATAGTTGTTCTTTAAGTTAGGGGGGAAAATGAGAGTGAAACTAATGATGTTTTGATGCAATATAAAACAATAGAAACTTAACTACATGCAAATGCAATTATTTTCTTCAATGAAAAGGGATTTCTCTAGAGTTATATGAATAAACTTATACAAGAAACTTTTTCTTTTTCCAGAAAACAAACTCCACACACCCAAAAGATAACAAAAAGACTAAAATGTCTGTAATGCAAACTATAATGATAGTGCATGGATTCTCATACAAGAAGCAAAATGTGTTTCTTTATAGAGACAATAAGCCAACTTGAAAATGAAGAGGGCCAACTTGAAATGATGAATTCATCTCTCTTAACATGCTTTTCTTTCTTCTTATGGTTTTCCTTTCAGCCATATAGGCAGAATTCTTAGATTCAAAGTTTTGTTTATGTGGAAAATCATGTTTATGTATCTCTTCTTCTAGATTAATGAATTCATGCTACTACATGCTCATTATGATTTCTTAAACTTTCAGACCTATACTACATTGAATAAATCTTAATTTCACCACAACACATTGTTATCTAGCTCCTCTTCATGCCTACTACTGCAAACTTGGTACCTTGACCTAATTGATTGCTCTCATCCCTGGTCCAACAACCTAAAAAACCGTAAATTTTCAAATACTCAAACAAGACTTATACATCTAGCCTAAAATCCATTTCTTTTCTAGTTATTCATTGAGAAATCCTTAGAGGGATCCCTCTCTGGTTCAGTAGGGATAGTTATTGAACTACAAGTGGTTTGAAGTTACCTCTTTCGATTTCCTCCTCAACCTGGGACATTGTATAAGATAATAGAAGCTGCCAGCTCAAGTGTTTGCTTTCTGATAACTGAGAATGACTGAATGGCTAAGGAGCTACAGATATCCAAGCAAGGAGGACAGTTGGTGACAGTGTCTGCCCAAGTAGAACTGAAGAAGGAAATACTAGATGAAGTATTGTCCCTTGACACAATTATGCAGGCGTTGTATTCCAAGTTTGGTACCATGCATAAAGTAGTCGTCCATCTCAACGGATGGAAGTAGCGATGTTCTAGAAGAGCATGTGTCTTGTCGAACGTGCATGATGCTATTGATTACATGCAAACATGGACGATGAGATACAAGGGAGCCCTATTTCACTTGCCTAAGATGATGAAGCCCAGAGCAGTCAAGCTGAAGGCACACATCCATAATGAGATCTAGAATTATAAAGAACTCCTGCAGCTCATCACTGGTCTATAGGCTTCCCATGCACATGTATTCAAGAGTATGGATGTGGTATTGCATGCACATGCAATCCCATCTATTGGGACTCTCACCTAGGCAAAGACAAAGGAACATGTCCGACTAGAGCTTGATTCACAATTTTATGAGTTGATGCACATAGCCACTAGCCTAGACTTGCCGATCAGTGAAGACATCATGCACAAGTATGTCGCTGGTCCGATCACATTGAAGATAATGATGTGCATGCTTTCAGACAACTTGGACAGAGGAGCCCGAGAAATATACCCTGATGCTATGGAGGCAAGAGTCAGGTTCCAAAACTATGTCACCTTAGAGTACACAAACACCATTTCGGACTACTAATCTTGGCATCAATACGCTAGTGTTGATCATCGCGAGGATGTTGAGGAGTTGGAATTCCCACGGTTTATAAGTCATTGTGATGTCTTGCATGGCTTGCTCAAGCCATTTTGTCTCACATGGGTACATGTGCCATTAGAGGACTTTTGAGGCCTAAAATGGGCGTCCTAAGAAAAATCTACAACCAAAATAAGCTTTATAAGAACCAATAGGATTCAAGGTGATGATGTCAACCATGGGGGATTATTCACTATTTTTGGAGTAAAAAAGTAAAATGATTAAGGAATAATAAAATAATAGAACTACTTTTTCAACTCATATTTTCAACTTATCTCCCTAACATTTTACTAAAATTTCAAGTGGGAGTACTCATTGGATGAAAAATTTAATTCCTCATCCAAAGAGTACCCGTGTTGCATACTTTCGATGGACCTTGTTACATGAAAAACTGAGAAATACATGAAAAAATGTGATTGCAATCACTTTTTTCATGTAGTAGAGTCCATCGAAAGTATGCAACATGGGTACTCCTTGGATGAGGAATCAAATTCTGCATCCAACGAGTGTTCCCGCTAAAACTTTGAGTAAACCCATAGGGAGATAAGTTGAAAATACGGGTTGAAAAAGTAGTTTTTTTTTTTCCCTCTAAAATTTGATGATGTAATATAATATTATTTTATTATTTCCACTACTATTTTATAATTTCCTTAGGAGGTCCATTTTAGACCTCAAAATTCCCCTAATGATTGTAATGCAACAACTTGTCAAGCGTAAGTTCAAGTGTCAATAGTTGGATGTAATAGTCATAGAGTAGATGAAGAGTCATGAGGGTAGATGAACTATCACAAAAGGGAATGTCAAGGGCCACCCCACCCTTTTCTATAAATAGTCCCTCATAACTCATTGTAAAGGTTTTTGTTCCACCAATCTTCCGATAGGACTATCTTAGAGAGAGCTTGGACAATGTAATGAGCCTTGGCTTCTCCACTTTGTAGAGCTAGTACATCTCTTTGGAGGAGCAGGCAGTTGTGGATGTAACATTCCACTATCGAAACTAGTGGTTGGACATGGATCTATTGTATGATTGGAACTTACACTTCTTAATATAACAAGAGCCAACACATTTCATGCATATGTTGTATTGTATTTCAGCTATCTGTTTACTCTAAATGACATATGTATTTGTTTGCTTACGCATGCATGCATAGCTATTTCTTTGTATGTATGTATGAATAATTCTGAAATGTGATGTTCTTTTAACCATAACTTTGGAATGCTAGCTAACTTTACTTCCATGTTGTAATGCATCTTTGCTCGTGCATTCCCTTCTTAACTCTGTGCTATCACAGGTTTGCAAGGGGCACATCATCTCAACCCCCGTGTGTTAGAACCTCCATGCACCTTCCTTAGCTCACTCCATTTGTCACACCATTGCTACAAACATATTTATCTTATTTTCCTCTATGCGAAATCACGGTCAAGGAATTATTGTACGAACCACTGCTAGGACTCCTACACCAAACGGTCTGAGGTGTAATTGAGACTTCTAATCGGGGAGATCCCCTGACATGTTGGTGGGTCCAACACCATCAACATTTTTGGCGCTAGAAGGACAGCCAGATGACAAGTTGTGTCCTCTCATCTTGTTTTGAACCTTTTCATATCTATCATGGAGTCTTGCACTTTTCTCCCTCCATGATGTTTTTCGAATGCCGAATATGTTACCATCATGAGGGATTTTTTCGATCACTTGTCCACATACATGTATGATGGTGAAGATGAAGTGGCCTGGCCTAAGTTCTTGCATAACTTTCTTTCCATGCTTCATGAGGAAGATGGATGTTTTGACGAACAGGCCAATTTTCTACTTGCATACACACTTCGTGAATCTTTGCATCGATCGTTGTGCAGCTTGCTGGCTGACAACGTGCACTCACTTCAGCACTTATGTGATCTCATTGAAGAAACTTTCTATCATTTTGATCCAGACCATCTTGACCAAAAATTGTTACAACAATAGAAGGCTCCGCATGAATAGCCTATGGATTTTTGGCAGCGATTCTGTGATTTGCAGTTTCAAGCTCCGAAGTGCCAGATGAAATTTTTCTATCTTTGGGACTGATTCAAGTATTGCGTTAAGAAGTCTTCTCGTTCCAAGAAGAAGTTTGAAATCAAGCCTCGTTCAGTATTCTTCAATGATGGATTTGCGCAATCACAGACAGATGCTGTCATTGTCACAAGTGACTATCAACTGTCCCCTCATCAAATAGATCTGCCACTACACAGTGATGCGGGAGATCATGCTCACACATCTGTTCAACTGTCACATCCTCCCAACATCAATTTGCTTATTTTTCACATAGATTTGGTTGTGAGTCCATCGAGTTTTCATATTCATTTTGTTCCACAACCTCCATCCTTGTACTCAGCTAATCCTCCAGATGATACTGTCTTGTGTTCTTCCATTTTGGACTCTACACTTGTTGTGAAGGAGGATCAAGCCATCGACGGAGTGGGTGCTGCACAACCAACATACGTTGTCATTCATGAAGAGTATGACTAGGGCCTTGAGCATCAATGCTCGACGAAGGATGATTCCCTTCCATCCGAGCCCCCTCCGTTCTTTCCTAACATTTTTGGTGAACCTACCATCCATGATTTCGCATGTGTATCTTCATCTACAGATGCACCCATTGTTGATCATTCACAGGACACATCGGATGTCAATCCATCATTCGACAATAGAAAGGATGAATTAGTCATTGAAAATCCACTTGATTTTTCCTCTGCCTTTTCCAGAAACATAGAGGATGAATTTGTTCCCTTCTCATCTACCCCTCTGTTTGATTCATTAGATCATGAGGATGCCGATGAAAACATTAATTTTTATGATCGTGGCTATCGTGATCCATTTACTCCCATATTCTATCATGATCATGATTCTATCATAGTTTATTTTTCGAAGCCACCTGTATATGATTGATCTATCTAGCGATGAAGTCGAAACACTCCAGACTGTCAAGGCACTTCAGCCTGAGCTAATGGTTATGTCAAGCCCTCACTATCCTGAGGTTCGTTTCATTTCTGATCAGGAAATTGTTCAATCACCCGAGGCTCCTCATCACTCATATATATGCATTGAAGATCAATCTCATACACATATCATGCTTCCTCCACTTGAACTGCATGATCCCATCACTCATGCATTGGAGGAGTCTTACATTGCAAGCACGCGTGCGCGATGCAAGTTGTATTTTTTTCTTTCATTTACTTGTATATATATCCTGTCACCATGACAAGTCCATAGACCTCATGTTATTTACTTGCAATCACTTATATCTTGTGGACACTTTTAAGCATGAAGTGTGTTTGTCTTCAATGTTATATCTTTCTTCTTTGCTGGTTCACACAACCGGGTTGCTCGCAGACCAAGCCTTCACCAACATGGGTGAACCAATGCAACGGTGGCTGCATTGGAAATATCACTTCACGTGATCAGGTCCATTCACCGTTAGCTTAGGAGTATGAGTAGTTTTTCTTTCAGTTCATTTTCTTGCATGCTTGTTTGCTTACCTGCTTCGCTTGTTTGTTTGCTTACTTTTCTTTCGCATTTGATTTTGCTTTCGATTTGCTTTGTTGTTTCTTTGATTGTTTTTTCATAGGTTATTTTTGCATGAAACCATGTATGACTCTTGAAACAAGTTGGGTAAAGTACAAGAGGTATTGTACTACTATCACTACTAGGTTACCTGTCATCTTGCTTCTGTATGAAGAAATTTTTACTTTTAGTCCATGATATGTCGAAGGAAAATACGTACTGTTCAAAGTGAACCTTATTCACGCTTGTGCGCTAGCTAGTGTCACCTACTCTAGTCAATTGTTTTTGGGTTAACCCTTGTCAGCTCAGTCAAGTAGAGTAAGGTGAGGGGAAAATCCTTAATAAGCACGTCAAAGGTATACAATAAACTAATTCTTTGAAGGAGCAACCTCTTCTTCTCTCAATAATTCGGGATCCCTCTTCTGCCTCTGAAATGAATAAATGTTATGCACAATTATGAAAAGAGTGAAAAATGAAAAAATGAAAAGTGAATAAGGCAAAAGAAGAGAAAGGGATTCTTGCACAGATAGGTGATGCAAGTAAATTTGTCATGGTACTGACCAGGCTTGCTAGAAACGGAGAGATGCTTGTGTTCCTACATGACTCCGTCGGGGTGATGTCTAGGCCTGTTGGTAGTGGAGAAACACCAGAGATGAAATTAAGACTCTGACGAGTATACTTCTTGTGCACCAATATAACCCTCAACCCCAATCGAAACAATTGTGTTGCCTTGGCTTGGAATGTGTGTTAATCGACTAAGAGCGTGGCAGATTCTACATCTTACAATCAGGCTAGTGAGAAACCAAGACGAACTAAGAACTGAACAATACTTCTGGAGGTGTTAGACTTGTTTTTCACGAACAAGGTCAATTTAGAGGGTTGGAGTTCTACCAGTGTGTTGCCAAGTGTTGTAGTGCCTACAACCACCCTCCAAATTTTTCCTTAGCTTCGTTTTGGAGCCTCCCTACCAACCTTTCTCAGCAGCATGTCATGCTTCATCAAGTACACAAGCTTCAATGATTGTATTGCAGAAAGATAGCCTGAATATCAAAGATTGTTGCATCCCCCTCACAGGTTGTTTCTCCGGACTTGGTCCATCTGCAGGCTTAGCAGCTCCCTCAAGAAATTGTGCAATTCTAGAGGGTAACCAACCTTCCCTCCAAAATTTGTGCAATTCTATCTAGAAGCCTGTTGCACTCTAGAATTGCGCAAATTTGACTGCCAAGCTTCATCTAGAAAATTACGCAATTCCTCGCAGCAGGGCTGCTCAGCCCAGGAATTGTGAAATCCTAGGTAGTAGCCAATTTCTCTGCCTATAAATTGCACAAATCTCCTTGGCAGTGAGCCTAACTCCCTTCCAGAAATGTGTATTTCCTCCCAATAGTTGAGCAGGCTCTTGCATGTGCAGTTGGCATAACTAGTTCCGCTCGGGACCAAGGAAACTTGACTTGAATGCATGGGCTTCTTTTTCCCGGAATAGGAAAAGCAACATGCAAAAAGAAACCCTAGATTTAGGTAGCTATTTTTAGCATCTAGAGGTTACATGCAAAGATCATTTTAGAATCTTTACTCTAAGTGTTGCTTTTTCCTAGATTTATGGCATGTGTGTCATGATATTCAAACTTATTTATTCGAAGCTTTAGAGCTCATTTCTTCACATCAATCTTGGAGCTCTGACATCCCACAGCACATCCAGGACTTTATGACACACCTAGCTCATCTATTCACGAGTAAGTGGTCTGAACTTGTCTCTTGCAACATTTTTGTCGCTTTTTGGGTTTTCACTTGTGTGAGTGCTATTTTCTTGATTTCTTTGAATGCTTTCTTTCATTTACATGCATACTATCTTGCACTAGCACCGTTTCAGTTTTCATTAACATCTCACTGTTGTCACATGCATGAAAGTGTTTTGCACAAATAGTCGTCGATTCAGCGACTTGCTTCACCCACATTCATGCTATTCTTTTTTTTGAATCTTTCATTCATTGTTTTCATGCATGCTCATTTTCTCCTGCCTACACTCAGTATCACCATGCATTCACTTTCAATTGGCTGTTGACGGGTCTGGTTAGCCTTGGCTCAGACTCTGCCTCACCAAAACAACATTGCGCAATCCTGAGAGGGAAGGCTCCATCTTCCCCTCAAGAAATGTGCATTTATGCCTAGTAACTGTTCCCCAGTCCTACTTTGTGCAATTCTGAGGGACAGTGACTGCTCGCCCAAAAAATTGCGCAATGTAGTCACTGAGCCTACAGCCATTGTCAGCTAAAATTGCGCATTGCGCAATTCCAACAATCAACAGTCAGCCTGGTTTGCACATTGCACAATTGTAGTAGCTAGTCATGCCACCCAGACAACCTAGACTACTTTTGCGCAAGTCTGGCAGCCAGTCTCCCAGTCTCCTAGAAGAAATTGTGTAATACTTGCCAGTTATTCCCCAGGTATATGTTATGTTGTTCCTCCAATTTGCTTTGGTTTTTCACCGACAGATTTCTTGCCATGCATGTCACTTTGTCTCCAGATCTAGCAAGTGTTCGCTCGCCTCTTAATAGTTCATGATCAATGGTCTCTACGAGAGAAGTATCAAAGGACACTGACGGGAGTGCAACTAGAGCAACAATTGAGCGAGTGTCTGCAATTCTTCCTGTCGATGAAGGTACCAAGTTAATTCTATACAAGGAAATCAAGCTGAAAAGGAAAGTGTTGGCTTAGTGGGGCCTGACCGAGGTTCGGAAGTGATTTAGCCAAGCAAATCCCGGTACTATTGGCCCTTTCAGCAATAGTCCGCGGAGCACGGACTGAGGTCTCACCCGAAGTAGTATTGGAGGGTGATAGAACCAAGTTTCCGCACCCTAGGGATGTCTAATATGAGGTGATTGGTACGTTGTCCAACCTTCAGACTTACTGCGCTATGCACACTTGCGGGCACCTCGCACCCTGTGATACTGTCTTCGCGCGGTTCTAGCCTAGTGTGACCCGTTTTATTTACCCAATTCTTCCTTAATTAGTCTCTGTTAGCTAATTACTTAGATTAGATTCACACATAAGCATTTATACGAGTATTCATCAAGTGCGCGCAGTAAATAACAGAGTAAAAGTAATGCATAACATCAAAATGCAAATTCAAGAATAGATGCACAGAATAAACTTCTCTTTATTAATTTCCAATTCCAAGTACAGACCCGACACCTCCCTGCGCACTTAGCTGCAGGGGTCTGCACACTCAGTTGCAGACTCTACTAGGCCTCTGTGCACTCAGCTGCGGACTCTACTAGACCTCTGCGCACTCAGCTGCAGCGCCTCTTCCTACTACTACGACCTAGTACACTTCAAGTTTCACTCTATGCTCTAACCATGCCTTCACTATTCTGTCTTCTCCTTAGCTTAGTTGTCTTTACACTTAGAGCCTCGCTCTATTTGTACAATCCCATGGTCTGCGGACCATGGGTAGGCCGACACAACTTTTCATTAAATTACAATACAATGCTTAGGATGGACAACCCTAGGACTCGATTGTACACTTGACTCTCCGTGCCCGCACTTCACAGAGTTCTACACCATCTTTGACCAAAACTTGGGCTTTGAGCCCCAAAACCTACTGTGGGCGATCCCATGCCCAACAGGCCCCCAACACAATCATCATGACTCATCCTAAGTCACTCTGCTGGTACGACAATCTCGGCACAGAGCCCCTCCAACTGTGCCTATGTTGTGTGAAGGTTTGCAATGCACTATTCTGCCATCTGCTGGATCTGCTCTACTCGTTTGTTGAATGCTCGCTATCAGGGGAAGATCCCTGACTTACGACATGCATCACCTTCATCTTTGTGAGGTTTCCTTCAATATTGGTAGTGATGAGGAAGGCCTCATCAATCCAAGGCTAGACACGCGCTTTCAATACAACCTCTTTCTGTTACGCGGCATCCAACTGTTCCTTCAATGCCTTCGCCTGTTGTAGCTTCGCCAGCTGCTGAGTTAGGGCAACTATCTACGTCGTTCCGTGCACACTGTCATACTGCACTTGAAGCTCCTGTACCTCTGCTTCCAGGCTCTGTATGGTGGGGTCCTCTTGTAAGGATGTGACGACCACGAAGGATTCTTCCAACATACTCGTACAGGTCTGCGCTGCCTGTCCTATTTCCTCCAACCCTTTTTGGATAGCGTCAGCGTGCTATTCCAAAACTTTCAGGGGTGTGGATGACTGCGCCTTTAATCACAGTTTGGAAATCTGAAGGTTGAGGTCCAGTTGTATCCTCGTTGTTTCCTCCTTTTCCTCGCGGAATCCACCGTCCAATCTATGAATTCACTCTCGTATTGGTAGATCTAGCAGGATAGCCAATTTCGAGACAGTTCTATAAGCCTCGTCCACTGCCTGTGCCAGTCCTTGAGTCTGTGTAACAAGTTCATCATGTTGTCAGCTGAGCTGTTCCAAATTGATATTTTGCTCACTCATGACTTGTTGCGCACGACCTTCTCTAGCATAGAGCTCGGTTTTTACCCCATCTTGTAACTGGTAAATGGTTTCTCGCGGAATGGTAGCCAAGTTTACACTCAACCCCTTAATCCTACCCACTGTAGCTTGGTAAACTTCGTTTGCTACCGCTAACATGCCCTCAAGGAACACAAAAGTGTTGGTCACACAGGTGCACAACATATGTTCTGCTGTTGATGTACCTGCTGTGACATATGGGGCCATCGTTCTTGTTTGCAGGGGCTGCACCTATAGTCCCTGTAACTACATTTGTAGCGCCCCCAACACAATTTTCTGCTCCATCCTTACTTCTTGGAGTGCATCCTTAGTGACACTGTGAACCATCTTACCAATGTCAAATAGATCACCTTCTGTAGGCGTGATTGGGTCAATGGAATCTTAGATGCCTTCGTCTTGTTTCTGGGGACGAGTTTCTCACAGATGCACGGCCATTTTAATTGTTGCAAGGTAGTTTCTGGATCCATGCACTCTCCGTCCAGGTTGATATCCTCAGCCTCCTGCCCTGTGGACATTTCCTAGCCCCCCTTTGCCTCTTTTATTGGTGCGGTTGTGGTTTGTGTTGTCTGCACCACTACTGTTGCATCGGCCGTCTTCTGCTGTGCGGTTGGTTCTTATTCCTGGTGCCTTTTTTCAGCCAGCTACGTGATGCACAACTTGGTGTCCTTCTTCCTTTGCTGGGCTGTGGCCTTCTCCATTCCTGCCAAGTCTAGGGCGTGCCACTCTGGAGGCCATGTTTCCAATGTTGTGAATATGGCGTCATCCATAGCAATAAATGGAAGCTTGGTCAATTCATTTGTTCAAGGATCCTTCTATGTCTGGACATGAATGTTGTGCATGTCCACTTTAAACTCTACAAAGCTCTTCAGAGTGGCATACACTGTGGAAGACAATCGTGGCCTTATATTTATCCATATCCGAATGCTTTCCTCCATCAACACCCAAAACACCTTGACTGTGTAAATCCGCTTTGCATCCTTCGTGGCCCAAAGCTTCGCAACCTCATGAAGGTCCTGGTTGATCGGCGGGAACTGGCTATCTGCCGGTAGTTCTCCTGCTACCAGCACAATGGTTAAGAGCAACCACACATAGTGGAAGGTCTTATCCTACTCTTGGGCCTCTTTGCAGTTTATCAAAAATTCCTCACAGAAGAACTTAGCCCAATTGAACTGGACCCCCTCCGTGCACTACTTGGCCAGTGCAACCATAGGCATTGGTACTTCATAGGCACAACACTTCCACATTAGTTTGTCAGCTAGGAGATGGGTGGCTATGCACATGCCTCTGTCCTTGATACTCGCAATTTCATAGCCATGCTTCTTCTTCTCTAGCTTGTACTTGGTTTTCATGGCTTCTGCGAGAGCCAAATCGCTGCTTCTACCAGCTGTTTCCGCAGGGTCCCTTCCCTTACAGGGAAACTGAGAAATTCTATGAATCAGTTTCGCTGTGATGGGAATCGGCTCCTCTAGCCATAGATACCTATCATGCACTAGGCACAACAACTGCCTAATGACGAAAATGGTGATGGTTGCGCGGTGAAAGTGGGGTATCCATCATAGATGAAGTATCCCGGCCTTCTCCACACTGCGCAACCATTTTTGCGGTTCCAACGTGATCATTAGCCCTTCCAACTTCTGTGTCATCAAGCTTTCTGTCGTCAGGTGTGGGAATTTCTAGCAGTTTGCAAGGTCCCAATCTTCAAACTTCAAGGTAGGCACTCGAGCGAGGGGCAGACCTTCAAAAGTGATGTCGTCAAGGAGGAGCGGGGTCTAGAGTGCACTCTTCGTGGCCTCCAGGTCTTTGGCCGCCTTAACTTTCCCTTTTCACAGAAGGACGTACATGGGTAACTTTTTTGCGGAAGGCATTGGTGGGACATCCTCCTCCACATCATCTTGTGCCTCTATTTGATCAATTAGAGCCTATAAGGCTTCCTCCTCTGCATCTGATTCAATGGTGACGACTTTTCCTTTCTCTTCCATTGAAAATTTACCAAACAGTGGGTTTCTTGGGGATACGCGGACTCGTCCCATAGTCTGCTTTTATTTCTTCGGTCGCGGTGTCCATGGCGATTTTGGAATGTCTAGCACAATTATCGTATCTCCGAGCTCCTCATGGGTCCTATGGGGCTCCGCAGCCTCACCAGCGGTATCTTCGGCGAATCGCACTCCTGGTCTAGTAGTAGTCATCATGTTTTCACGGGATCTATTCGGTCATGTACTCAAAGGTGGCAAGAGTGCTCGGTGCTTAATGCTTTGTAACTACTCAAATCTCAAATATCCAAGTGCTGTCTCGTGGCTAGCCCTGGGGGTTTTATAGCATATTTTAAATTTGAATTCGACCATTCCCCCCACTTCTAAGTCGTTAATGCCTTCTTGGCGACAGATTGTCCCAAATATGGCTCTTAATTCATGTCTTAATTACCCGCCATCCGCTCCTCTTTGTCTTAAATTGGATATCTTGTCATGAACAGTGACACCAACGGTCACTTCCCAGCCTACCCACATGGCAGCGTAGCCCCCTCTATGCAAGCGTGACACTTGTGACATGTCGATCCTGCGCACAAGCTCCTTATTGCGCAGCTCCCTCACAGACTCATTTATAGTTCCGCGCTCTCTTTCAACTGCTTGGAACATTGAGACTGTGCTCCCTACAGATAGTCAGGTGGTCGCACCACCTGTGCGAGGCTTCAATTCACCTTCCAGCCTAGTCTGCGGGCACTCCTCAATTACCCTTGCGACAGTTAGCACCTCACGTTCTTCCTTATGTGGTGTGTTCCCCTAGTTACTTTGTTTGGTAAGGTGTGGTCGTAGCCATGGTAGCAGAGTCACAAATGCTCGAAAACAATATTCTAATGCAGTAGTATGGCTGCCCATATCTTGTCCTGTCATTCTTAGTTTATCGACACAACATGCTTGTGCGATTTTGCTTTCCAGTTTTTTTATCTCCACATCCATTAGCATGCTTTTCTTCCTCAGTCATACCTGATCCTCTTCGAGTGTGTGAAGCTTAAGATTCCCTCACCGAATGGCTTCCTGAATCTGCATATGTTCATCCTCGCATAGCTACATAATTCCTTCATCCTGGTCCTCGCGTACTGTCCCAACTGTGGGAGCTATTGCGTGAGGATTCCTTTCCTCCAAAACTATGGTCTTGACTCTACTCCTCAACTTCGGAATCGTCTTCCCGCTCAGGTTTTTACATATGGCCTTATAGGCCCATCGAATCACTGGCACGCGTAGGTCCCAATCTGTTTGTCTCGCCAGGTGAACCTTGTTTAGGACTCTGCATACCTTATTGAATGCTTCCATGTGGAACGTTTGTGGTGCGTGTCGCCTTTCCTATTAATGCGTCCTATTTCGATTTTCGATCCTTAGTTTTGGGTGTGCTTGAGTGGGTTGCACAACACACGTCTGTACCCATTGACACAGGTGGGTGCACAAGTTGCTCTAGCCTTGCTAACTGACTCTCATTCAAAGTTAGGGGCTTACAAACCATAGGTGCATCATCCTTCTACATCCACGCCAGTCCTCAAAGGTTCCTTGATGTGTACCCCACCATCGTATGGGTGTTGCGCGCAGTGCCCATTTCAACGCATCGAACTGTTGCTGTTCTGGTACTGCGCTTTCGAATTTGCTCAGGAATTCATCCACTATTGTCAATCCATCATATGTCGGTAGCTCTCTTGCCTCTGTTGTCAGGAAACGTAGTGATCTAACCATCATGCTTCAATTCAGTGTTGTCACTTCATGCAACTGATTCTGCCATTGCTCTACTTCTTCGTCTGAATCCGAAGTGCAAGAGCTTTCGCGCTCCCATGAGATCCTCCCATTTGCAATTGGATTCATCCAATCCTGGTCTTGTGCCGTTATCTTGTAAATACAATCAAGATCATCATCACTTTCATCGTCGCGCACTAGTTCAATTTAGCATGCTCCTTTGGCTGGGTCCAGTGGGACTACTACGTGTAGTGAATTTTTCTCGAAGATCATTTTGCGCTTCTTCAGGTTGATGACTCCATTCATATCGGTGGCCCAGTATATTCTTAATAATGCAGGATAGGGATTGCAGTCATTGACAATCTCTATTACTTCAAAATCCGCCTGCGCGCTCGCACCTTCAATATCAACTGTCACCCCTTGCAACCTTCCCATGAGAAAAATCTTATGTTGGTTCACCATTTGTAATTGAATAAGGGACCACTATAACGCGGGCCTGCCCATGCATTCCCATGTTTGCTTCGGTAATACATTCACGTCTGAACCCAGATCTAGGTTCACCTGATCCATTTCATATTCCCCAATCTGTGCAGTCAACCTCATTTCCCTTCAAGTGCACAATGCATGCTTCCCCAATTTCTGGACAACATGCGGTTCCCTTGACTCCACGCACCTGGTGATTAGTTCCTATAGTCCTTTAACTGCCTTGTTGTCATGCAGCAATTTCATGCATGTCTCCAGAAAGGTAGTGAGCATTGAAGGATCCATCCCTGGCTCCGGTTGATCCTTACTACCTAAAGTGGAGGCCTCCGCGAAGCTCTTCTTAGCTTCCATGAATGTCTCCTTTGCGCGTTCTAAGTCAAACTCGGGTTCCTTTGCCGGAGCCTTGCGAACCCATGTACTTTCCTCTGGCTGCTTCCCTATATCTTCTCCTGTGGCTATACTGCTTCTGAGCATCATGTTTACATTCGGGTCCTCTTCGCGTGGCTCAGACCTCATCATTTGTATATTCTAAGTTAGGAAAGGCTGGAATACTCCTTTTTCGTGCATCTTTGTGATCAACATAGGATAGTCTATTGTTCCATGATCAAACTGAGCACAATACGAACAGGATATTCTCGTTGAGTTGGTACAATCATGGGCATAGTTCCCTAGTCCTCCGTAATTGTAACAAATTAACTGTCTGTGACCCCTTCCTAGTCCTATTCCACCTTGTCCTCATTCTCGCCCCTGAAATCCAATGCACACCATCCCCGCATCTAGGTCGAGGGCTCGTGTTTCGGTCTGCATCCTATAGGTTGGGGTCCAATCCATCATTAGCTCATAACTGCGGCAAGTGCGCTCATCGTGGCCTACCAACCTGTAGAAATTACAAAACAATTGCTGGGGTGTCTTTGTATATTTTTGCAGCAAATGATAATTGTTCGTCATGTGTTTCCTTCCTATCTGACAGATCGCACACCATAAAGCGAGTGCCACACTCGGCCCTGACTGCGCCTCCGGTCTCAGCGGCATTGGCCCTCCTCCTACCAAGTAGTTCGCGAACACTGGACAGTGATCCTTGTCATGGCCCTAGCCTTTTCATTTTATGCACCATACTTCCTCGCGTGCCTCTAGCCACAGTGCCCTATCCTGCTTCAAGATTTGCATTTCCAAACACAGATTCTGTAATTACGAGTGGATTTGTTGAACTCCCAACCCAGGGTCTTGTATTAGGGTCTCATGCAATCTCATTTCCATTTCCAATGCTTCGGCCTGGGTAGAAAGTTTTTGCTATGACAACGTCATCCTCAAGTGCAATGCCAGAGATGATACAAACCATGCATGATGCTATCCATCTGTTGACGTCATATTGGCTTCGCAGATTGTACTCTTCAGCTGTTGATCCAAATTCTAGGGAGTCTCACCCGAGAGCATCATGATCTCTTTAAACTTGATGATTGATTGTGTTTCTGATTTTGGTCTGCTAAATTCCCTATTCAGCACATTCTAGATCTTTGTTATCCCTGCGTTTGGGTGGTCGTTAGAATGCTTGATATACCATGTTAATGCACGATCCTGCAGTGCGCTTACCAATGTAACCTTCTTAATATTGTCATCCGTGACACCTTGTGCTTCCCATATTGCTCTTACCACGAACCAGAATTGATCTAAATCCTCATTCCCTACTCCTTTGAATACTGGTAGTTTGATCGCGCTCGCCATACTGAACTGTGGAGGCGGTGGAGGTGGAGTAGGTGGACATGGAGGTGAGCGAGGTGAAGCGAGTGGTTGTGTGGGTGGAGGTGGTAACTATTATCACTCAGGTTATCCCTAGGCTCCTGTAGGGATACGGCCGAGGTAACCACAAACCAATCTTTGGATTGTAGGTTCTAGCCCACCTGCAATCAGAGAGGGCTCTCTCTTAATGATTTAATTCTGTTGATGATTTTAGGCTAGCTTTTGGTTCAGGGGTTTTTTGTTTGTGTTTGGATGGAAGGAAAATGCTTTCAGGCAGAGAGGCAGTTCATGAAGTGATAAGTTTCAAACCATTGGGCATGGAGTCATGGGTTAGGATTGCCAGTGGGTTTTCTTGGTCATAAGAGAAATATGGAGCAGGATAGCTGCACATAACACAATATTCAAACTAAAGGATGATTGATACGTAAGGAATGAGAGGCATTTAAGAATCTCTCACTCAGCTTAACAGAGGGAATGATGATCTCTATCTAGGGGCAATGAAGAATCCCTGGATAACTGTCTAAGGTTCAGGCAAACACGAGCCATGTGGAATTCATATGTATGCCTAAACAGAGGAAAACATAAAGAAACAACAGAAATTGAGCATAGAGTGCATTTAAACAAATTCTAAGCTAATCTTCTTTTCTGCTATTTAGATAGTAACTTATGAATGGAAAATAGAGGTAAGAAGCACTTATTGAGTTATGCTACAGCATGAGAATTCCATAATCACTCTTCAACCGGTAAACATAGTGAACAATCCATTCTCCAAAGCTCATAAGCAGTCTTTGATTATAGAAACTAACATGTATTATAGTGTGGGTCTCTCCTGGAGCAAAATCAGCTAAAGATAGTTTGTTGACCACCAACCAACCATCCAACCCTTAATACAGTATTTAGGGTTGTCTTTATAGTGCAAATATCTCAAACTATTTATTACAATTGACCTAAAACAGGTCTGCAAAAAGAGCTTTCTAAACCTAAAATTGTTCCAAAATTAAATGCAGGTAAATATCTATTGAACCGTGTCAGAGGTAACTGGATCAAAAAGAGCGCAATATGGCCTTTGGAGGCTCGATGCAGTACTGCTGGAATAACTGTGCTTTGGGATTTGCAGTTCTATTCTGGTGCGAGTTAAATGTGCAATAACCATGATTTGAGAGTTTTAAGTGGCCTCGCCCTTTTCTTTGACTTTGCTGGAAGGTATTTAATTTTCACCTGCTTTGGGCCACTGTTAAGATTTTTGCTGATACTCTTTGCCGCTACATTGATGGTCTCCGCCGCTTGTTGATACTCTTTGACGTTCTTTTTCCCTGTAGATTTGATCTGATACTCTTTAATCTCTGTCTCTGGTCTCTTCCTATCTTCAAATCGGTTTAATTTGGAAAAATTGGGCAATTTCGGGCCTTTTCGGTGCTAAACGGGCCAAGGAATGAAAAGATTTCGTAAAGATTCCCCAATATGGCATATTTCCCGTAGCGATGTGTGATTAGCGCTGCGCGCTAATCGCACATCGAAAACTGCCTCCGTTTCTCATTCCAGAGCTCCGAAGCACGACTTTTGCTCTTGCGCGATTTTTCGGTTTTTTGGCTGCTGACGTCAGCAGTACGGCGAATGACATCAGCATGCTGACGTCATCAAGGTGACGTGGCACTACGGCGGGTGACGTGGCAGGGTGACGTGGGCCGGGCGCAGGCTGGGTGAGGTGACGTGGAGGCGACGTGGCAGGGTGAGGGTGGCGCTCCTGTTACGTGACGGGAGGGTGATTTTCCCTGTGCATCGGACTGCCTTTGGTACGAAGGTGGTTTCTGTCAGGGGCGGCCCGATGCAATGGGAGGCCGCCACTTGTCCCGGTGTACGACGGTAAAACCGTTGGACGTCGGGTGGTAACCTTCCACCATAATCAGGCGCGCGATGTGAACAAGGACCGTCGAATCTAGGGGAGGTGATCCGACGGTGGACGGAAAAGGGAGATGCGCGGGGTTTAGCAAAGGCGCGCGCGCGTTAAAGGCTTAATATTTCGCGGCGCTATGGGTTTTAACTTTAGAAAACGAACAAAATGTGTTTTTGCGCGGTGGAAACTTATCAAACAAACATTAATAGTTTTCACAGAAGAATGCGCGGGGAGGGTTATTAGCCTTTAGAAAGGGTTTTCTTAGTGTTTGGAAGGGGTCCAAACACTTGGGAGTGGAAATTTTTGCAGAGGGAGGGTTCTTACTAAAGTCCAGGTGACTTAGTAATTCCTAGTGAAGTATTTATGGTTATATTTCAACCAAGGGGAGGGGATATTTACATAAGGGGGTTATCTACATAGTTTAGTATGGGGATAGGGAAAATATAGGGAGTTAAATAATAGTGTTAGTAGTTAATATGGAGATGACAAGAAAGCGCTAAGCTTTAGAGATCTTAGGCTTCAAAGGGGAGATAGAACTTTTATAGAGAAAGTATGGATTCTCTCTAAGTGAAGCAGAACTTCACCCAAGCTAATGACATGAAAAATGATGAAACTAAGAGATATCAAGCATATCTTGACCTCTTTTTGGGGAAATTAGTTAATGATTTGGGGGAGATGGAGAAAGGGAAGTTAGTTATGCCTGTTTTGAGCTCTTTCACATAAAACTACCTGGTGATTGTGCCCTGAGTAGAGATGACACCTTGAAAACATGGAGCTGATCAAAAATCAAGATTCTGCAACCTCAAAACTACCTACCCAGCCTACTTACCTAACATTTTTTCTTCTTTTGGATTGGGTGCACTTAGACTTGCAGACCCATCATTTCATTTTTTTCTTTTTATGCCTTCCTATCTACAAACTACCCTTTTCACTTCCAAGGGCCCAGATTAAGCAGTTGGGCTCCTTTGATTCTCTACCTATCTAAGGATCTGCCAAGATTAAGCTATTTGGACAGATTTTCATTCTCTATATTCTAAAACAGG
>APFE031248045.1:0-38771 GCA_000404065.3 Pinus taeda | reverse complement strand
AAAAATAGAAGTCCATCTATTTTTCCAACTTGATCAATAATCCATAAACAGCAACCTGCAATCCATAGACATGATCCATATGTCTAAAAATAGACATAGTCTAAAAATAGACTTGCGCCAAAAATAGCCTGCGGGCCCACTTAGTGAAGGCGACTCTTTTCACTAAGCTCCATCATCTTGTTGCAATCTCAACATGCACTTCGTAGAGTTCTACACCATCATTGACCAAAACTTGGGCTTTGAGCCCCAAAACCTACTACGAGGGATCCCATGCCCAATAGCAAGAGGTCAATGATACATTTGCAAGCACATTCTAGGAAGACCTCAAAGACCACCAAGTACATGTGAACATCCACAAGTCTGTCTTGTACCGGATTCCATGCAGATACCCCGCAATCCCATGTGCGGACATGATACACTAGATCATCTCGCACACTGATCCCGACACAATGACCTTGAGCAATGTCAATGGGATGAAGATTGTAACCTTCAGGGAATAGGATTCTGATGAGATGTATCAGATGTCAGAGCCCGTGACTATCATGGAGACTCCCTTTAACTTACTTAGCAATAATTCCAACTCTAGAGACATTCTGAAGAACTAGGTAAAGGAGTCAGCTAGATTTAGGATGACACCCAACTAGATCTACAAGACGAAGATACTGCGGAAGGTGTGTCAATACTTTTCATTTTTTCATGTTGACTGTATGGCCAAGAAAGCATGGAAACCTTCCCACAGAGTTCAGTGATCGCGCTGGACCAACTGGCCAAAGAGGCAAAACCATGCAACTGATCTAGCATGTTGGCTCATCAGCTGAAGGAATAGGTAACGAGGGCTTGACAACTGCCCAAAGGTATGCAAGTATAAATCTACATGTCCACCTTCATATTAGATGCAGTCTATGCCCAATAGGAGTTCCCAGGCTTGAAGTGTGCATGGTCACTGATAGAGATTCCTGTGAACACTTATTGTAAGATGTTGTCTAAATGTAGCTTCAGAGGAGTTATCACACGGTTGTTCGATCATTTTGTCACGCCGGTTTACAAGATGATATTCGAACAGGATCCACCTTGCATGTCGATGGAAGCAATGGAGGCACTGATAGACATAGTTGATTGGTATGCCTCACCATCCAACACCTTCATACATATGTACAGTGCGGAGAAGCCTCTGCATGTTCTACCAAAGTTTGCCTTGGACGTACTTGTCATGCAAGAAGTAGCATATCACATCTCAGCAGGATTGACAGCTAGACTACACCAAAAGAAGAAGGAACCTTGGCCCGTTCTTCTCCTGCGCATCGAGATATACGAGATCCAGAGTTTCAAGCATGTGGATGTCGAAGCAGAGAAGATGAAGAAGTATCCATTCGACCTCCGAAGTTACAATTTGTATGACCTGCACTGTCTTGTGAAAGATCACTGCATGAGAGTGTAGTCCAACTGGATCCACGGTGCATGTCATTGGGTAGAGGAGGACCCATGGAGATATTGTTACAACTCCTCTAGACTTAATGAACCGGTTTGCTTCACTGTGGAATGGTTAGTGAAGCAACATGAAGCAGCATCCCAAAGAGCAGCATAAGAAGTAGCAAGAGTAGAGGTGAACATACCAGCGTGCGACAATGGCAAGAGGAAGATTGTCGATCACATGGACGAAGAGAAAGGCTGCAAGTTCTGATAGATCCACTTGTGGAAAAAGTAAATATGGCCATAGAGGAAAAGAGGCAACAAAATGATAAGCGAAACGCACAAAGGCAGAGAGAGAAATGGAGAATGGAGGAAACATAGAAGGAGTTGCATGAGTTAAAGGAGCAACTCTGAAAGGAACAGGAGCTGCACAAATAGGAGAGGGACTCACAACAGAAATAGGTACAATAGGGGGCGCAACATGTGCAAGTAGATGAAGCAGTGGCCGTACAGGTAGTGGACTCATTAGAACAGTTGGCATCAGGAAAAAAGGGTGAACCATTGCAGGAGAAGGACTTTTCTCAGGAGATAGAGTGAGTGCTTGAACAGATGGATATAGACATGGAGTAGCAGCAGTTAGAGCAAGACATCGAACTCATGCCTCACAACCAAGAGGTCAACCCACCAGCTTCACCACATCCAGAAGATGAGAAAGTCCCAATTGACCAAGGATACATTGAGATCCTTGGAGATCAGCCGGAGGGAGAGATGCACAACATCTCATTCGACGAGTCTAAACATAGAGTTGTGTAATCCTATAGAGTGTCAACTCTTGAAGATCATACATCTCCTACGTAGTATGAGGAATGAGTGATCATGTTTGATGTGCGCAAACATCCAGCAACCTTGGTTGATGCCACTAGAGCATATGCCGAAGCCACTGGCTCAAGTGTGCACTTTTTGATAGTTGAGGATGAGCGAATGACTAAGGATCTATAGACGGCCAATCAAGGAGGAGCGTTGGGGACAACATCAACCCGAGAAGAACTGAAGAAGGCAATACTAGATGAAGTACTATCCCTTGACACAGTGATGCAGGCATTGTATTCCAAGTTTGGTACTGTGCATAAGGTAGTTGTCCATCTCAATAGATGGTAGCAGCGATGTGATAGAAGAGCATGTATCTTGTCGAACATGCATGCTGTTGTTGATTACATCAAAACATGAACGATGAGATAAAAGGGAGCCCCACTTCACTTGCCTAATATGATGAAGCCTCGAGCAGTCGAGCTGAAGGCACACATCCAGAGTCAAATCCAAAACGATGAAGAGCTCCCACATCTCATCACTAGTCTACAGGTTTCCCATGCACGTCTATTTAAGAGAATGGATGTGGTGGTGCGTGCACATGCGATCCAATCTATTCGGACTCTGACCTAGGTGAAGACAAAGGCACAGGTCTGACTAAATCTTGACTCATACTTTGACAAGTTGATGCACATAGCCACTAGCCCAGACTTGTCGATTAGTGCAGACACCATGCACAAGTATGTTATTGGTCTGGCTGCATTGAAGACAATGATGCACATGCTTCTAGATGAGTTGGATCGAGGAGCCCGAGTAGTGTACCCGGATGCTATGGAGGCAAGATTCAGGTTCTAGAAAAATGTCACATTGGAGTACATAGACACCATTGCGGACTACAGATCTTGGCATCAGTGTGCTATAGTTGATCATTGCGATGATGTTGAGGAGTTTGACTTCCCACAGTTGTCCGAGTCATAGTGATGTCTTTCATGGCTTACTCAAGCCATTTTGTCTCACATGGCTACATGTGCATTGTAATGTAACATCTTGTCAAGTGTAAGTTCAAGTATCAATAGTTGGATGTAACAGTCATAGAGTAGATGAAGAGTCATGAGGGTAGATGAACTGTCACAAAGGGGAATGTCAAGGGTCACCCCACCCTTTGCTATAAATAGTCCCTCATAGCTCATTGTAAAGGCTTTTGGTCAGCCAAGCTTCCGATAGGACTATCTTAGAGAGAGATTTGACAATATTGTAATGAGCCTTGGCTTCTCCACTGCGCAGAGCTAGTACATCTCTTTGGAGGAGAAGGCGATTGTGGCTATAACGTTCCGCTGTCGGAACTAGTGGTTGGACATGGATGTATTGTATGAATGGAACTTACACTTCTTAATATAACAAGAGCCAACACATTTCATTCATATGTCTCTAAATGATATATGTGTTTGTTTTCTTACACATGCATTTAAAGCTATTTCTGTGTATGCATGTATGAATCTTTCTGAAATGTATTGTTGGTTTAACCATCACCTTGGATTGCTAGCTAACTTGCCTTCCATGTTGTGATGAATCTTTGCTCGTGTATTTCCTTCTTAACTCCGTGCTATCACAGGTTTCCAATGGGCGCACTCATGTCACCCCTGTGTGTTAGAACCTTTCATGCACCTTCCTCAGCTCACTACATATGTCACACCATTGCTACCAATAGAGTTATCTTATTGGCCTTTGTGCGAGCTGGGACTCCTACACCAAACGGTCTGAGGTCTAATTGGGACTTTTTACCAGGGAGATCTCCTAACATGTTGGCGGGTCCAGCATTGTCAACATCATGCTATGTATCCTTCCTATGAGCTATGTTATAAAGCTCCAATAAACGGTATGAGTGTCATGTCATTATGATGTTATACTTGTTATGTTGTTTTGTTTGTTTTCTTCTCAGCAGGATGGTCATTGTAAATACTGCAACGAGCTAAGTTATATAGCTCCATAGGCATTATGTTTTTCTTACTATAGACTTGTTGGTTGTAGGTGTTGTTGAACACTGAGGACAATGTTCCCCCAAGGGGGAGGATTCTGTAACAACCCTTATGAAAATTCCATTTAATAAAAGTTAATAAAGGAAAAACAATAACCACGGTTGATGGGACACTTATTCCAAGCTGAATGTTGGGCAAAATCACAATGATGGGGATCATTGGTGATTAATTAATGGCTAAGAAAATTGGAAAAGGCCATGGCAAAGGATTTGGAAAGGAAAAATGATATATTTGGCACATTTATTTATGAAAATAATTGAAATTAGGAGGAAAGGGAGGTGAAAGGTCACAGGTTGCAAGTGCGGAGGAAAATGAAGGAAAATAATGGAAAATGAAGAAAATAGAGGCCTCATTAATAAAAAGGCTTCTGAGGATCAGTACACATACTTTGTCAGTTCAGTTTTGGAGCTTTCTCTCTATTCTATCTCTCTTATACTTTTGGAAAATTAGAGTTCCTTGGAGCACTCTTGGAGAGTGTGGAAAACTTGGAATTTTGGAGCAAGAAGGTGAAGGAAGAGTGGGAAAGCGCAAGAGGAAATCGAGATCAACCGCCACAACAGGTTTTGCTTGCAGGTATCGAGTTGCATGTATGGTTTTCCCCACTAGTTCTGGCATGCATGGCATATGCATGTGGTTTATTGTTCATGAACTGCTCACTGACACAAAGGATTTCCTAGATTGACAGTGGATTTTCCTAGCCTTTCAATTTCTTGGATAGCCATGGTTTGTTTGATTTTTTTTTTGGTTGGTTCTCATTTTTTCTTTAGCTTGGGTTGAGTTACTATTTCCTGGAGCCTTGGTTGGAAAAATGCTTTGGACCCCTGTAATAGCTTGGGTTGAGTTACTAGTCCTAGAACCTTGGTTGGACAAACACTCTGGAGCCCTTGGTGGGTTGAGTTACTAGTCTTGGAGCCTTGGTTGGAAAAACACTCTGGATCCCTGTATAAGATGTGGGTTGAGTTACTAGTCCTGGAAACCTTGGTTGGAACAAATGCTCTTGAGCCCTGGAAGGCTTGGGTAGAGACTAATTTGGTGATGGTTTTGTGATGTTCAACCATGAGGTGGAATCATTGTTTGATGGGTTGAGGTGGTTGGCCTCTAAAAGCCCTCAATGGTTTTTTGATTGGTGTGTTTTATGAGATCCCAGATTCATGCTTGGAATATGGCAAGGGTGTGACTGACTTGAGAGAGTTTTGGCTCAGCCATGTCTACGGTCGGGTGGTTTGTGGAAGTCCCATAACTGGTTGGCCTTTGCATCATTAATATGAGTTTATTTCTCCTAGTTAGTTCATGAGTATTGTGCTGTTTTATATGTGGATTATATGGTTTTTATTTCCTTGATATTTCTGTTTATATTATGTTGGTTATGAACATGTATTATGACAGTGGCTATGTATGGATCTCATCATGTTTTTACTTATGAATGAATTAACAATGTATCTATGGCCTAATGGATGAAACTAAAACTAATGTGTTGAGGCATCAATGCTTCTTAGTGATTCTCAGATGAGTATGAGACCCCTATTCTTAGATCTGTCATTTACACATGTAGATTACATATTTGTGATATGTTTGACAAAATGCCTATCATGGATAATAGGGGTCCAGTCAAGCCCTTGTTCACGTAATTTCATTTGTATCATCACTCCATTGTTATCTTTATGTTCTGAAGGCGTCACATAGTTGAGAATCGCTAAGAATCATTGATGCCTCAACACATCAACTGCCATTCCATCCATTAGGTCATAGATACATTGATAATTCAATTACAAGTAAAAACATGATGAGAGCCACGCATGGTTGCTGTCATAAAACACATACATAACCAGCATAATAGGGACAAAATTATTCATGAAATCACATCCATATACACCACATATAAGACATCAAAATGCTCATAGAATTACAAGGATAAATAAACTTTCATTAATGATGCAAAATCCAAACCACAGATGGGACTTCCATGTTCCACCCGACCATAGAATGATTGAGCCAAATATCTCTCCAGCTATTCACCCCCATTCCATATTCCAATCATGAATGTGGAATCTCATAGAACACATCAATCAAAACTCATTGAGGGTTGCTAGAAGCCATCTAGCTCAACCCATGAAACAGTGATTCCACCTCATGATTGGAGATCACAAAACCATCATCCAATTTGTTATCACTTAGAACTAAAAATGATATATGTAACTTTTCATCCTAGCCCGATGACAAAGGTCAGTGCTAGTCTATTTTTGTTTTTATTTTTCTTCCTTAGAGTCTAAAGTTTTGAAGAGGTTTTGAGTCAAGATATTCTCAGCTTCCATTGGTTCCCCTCCATCCACCATTGTTTTATAGCCACATGTTATCTTATGTCAATCACCGAGCCTTTTTGTAATTTCGCAGCGCATATACACCATTAAAATGTTTTCGCAGTGCAATCCTAATTAGGCAGTTTCGCATCGCAATCCCGATTAGGCAGTTTCGCAGCGCATCATTCAAATTTAAAACTGACAGCGCTGCGAAATCATGGATTCGTACATTTCGCAGCGAATCTTTCCCGAAATGTCAAGTCCGTTAGGTGAGTCATTGGCCGTGTCTTCTCATGTCAGCTCATGTACCCCTCTTATCACATTTCACCACTCATTGCCACTATCACCACCACTAGATCTGTTGATACGCACGAATCATCATTTTCAAGAAAGGCCACCGTGCATAAATCTTAATGATGGTTGTAAGTCTTGCATGAATGAAAAATCTGCAAGATTACAACTTGAGAGATTTTAAACGGCAAAATTTAAAATTCAACTACAACTGATAATCAAGCGAGGCTGATAATCAAGCGAGGCTGAATTCAAATAGAAGCTGAATCACAATTCCAATCGGAGCTGGTAGTCATTGTTTGCGAAGATTTGGAAGAATCAATGGAGAAAAAGGAGCACAGATACGGCAAATGTCTAAGGACCGAGCCTGAAGGCTTAGATATAACGCTGAGAAATAAAGAAGTGGAGAAAGCATTCAAAAAGGCCGGGTGTTGGAATTTTTGCAAAAAGTTACAAGGAGGACACGCACAGGTAACTAAAGAATTTGCACTTAACTTCACAGGCTTGAATTCAAAAGTAGCCATGATAGAATTGCAAGTTTCGCCAGAAGTGATATCTACTGTGACAGAGATCCCACGAGGACAAGAGCAATGGTTTAAAAATTTCAAGTTTGACATGAATCCTTGCAAGGAGTTCTTGAAGGATGAATTTGTAAATGAAGATTTAAGTAAGGCAGTGCCCAGGAGTTATGTCAAAGAATATTATGCTCGTTTACTCACTTGCATACAGAAGTATCTGACCTGTGAAGGAAGGTATAACAAGGTTTACTCTTACCATCTTAAACTCCTTTTGCATTTCACAGGGAAGGTCTCCATAGACTTACCTTTTTATCTTTTCCGTAGTTTGAGTAAGATGTGTGATAAGGTACAGCTAAGGAAAGAGGATTGTGAAACCTCTTTGTTTCATCATGGTTTGATCAAACTACTGGTTTTAGATGGGCTCCAAAAGGTAGACAGAGATTGGAATTCATTCATTTTTATGGGTGGCTTCAAAAGCCAGATTGGCCTCACTCCTCTACCTGCAAGAGATTTTACAATAGCTGAGCTCCAAACAGAAGCAAGAGCTAAAAGAGTTCCAAATTCACAAGCAAGAAAACAAATGAAGCCACTCATCATCCAAGATCAACCTCAGCAATCAACTAAGGGAAAAGCTCATGGTAAAAAGACTGTACCTAAAACAAGCACATCTGAAGTAGTCTCCAGGATAAGAACAAGAAGCCAGATGAATAAGGAAAAAGGTAAAGCTATAGCAGTCAAAGAAAGTCCAGTGTCCAAGGGAAGTCTAAATGACTTATTACAAGCCATTGACTTTGAGCAGTCTCTACCAGTTCAAATTGAGTTGGTACAGTCAGAACAAGAAAGCACCAAGAAAGCCAAGGCCTCAAAAAGGCTTAAATTTGATGAGCCAACTGAAGAGTTTGTTTTTAAACCTAGAAGACCTATGACAAGGAGATTCCAGCAAGTACAAGAAGCACTGCCAAGAACAGAGGAAACAGGGGAAGGGACACAACATTGGCAAAAGAAGAACACAGGAAAAACAGTCATTACATCTAAGGAAGACAATATAGCAGACCTGAAGAGCCAATTGGAATCAGCTAAGCATGAGATTGCCAAATTGAAGAAAGCTGCTAGAAGACATGCAGTCATACAAGCAAACTATTATAGAATTAAAACTCTATGGGAAGAGAATGCAGCTGTAGAAGTGGTTGATTGCAATACACAATTTCACACCTGGACAGTACCAGCAATCAAAGAAGCCAAGTACATCAGAATGATCAATATGCAACTAAGAGTTGGTAATAAGGTTATGAAAAAACAAATTGAAGATCTGAAGACGCAGCTAAACCAGCTTAAAGGACCTGCTAAATGAGTTTACATTTCAAGTAAGATTTTGTTTCAAAAATTTTGATAAGTTTGCTTGATCTTATATTTCTGAAGAAATCTAAATCCCTATTCAGCCTTTGGAAAGTCTAAAGAAGTTTTTGGCAATCAAAGTACTCGGTTAATAAAGGTCTCAGGTTAAAAACAAGTTTTTTAAAACAACTCAGCAGTTTCGTAGCACGAAACTGCTGAAGGTGATGATTTCAACTTAAATCAAGCAGTTTTGGAGTTGAAGCGGGAAAATTTTGAAGGACAGTTGTATACAACCAGAACACCTGAGGTTACAACAGCCAATCAGACTAGCACAAGTGGAAATCAATGGTTTGAATTAAAAAGTGGTATTTTGTCATATTATAAGAAAATTGAAGCATGCATCAGACAACTTGAAAGCGTTCTCCTTTTTGTTTTCAAAACAGTGGATGACACATCATCAAATCAGGTTTCCTAACAATGGACAGCATATCACAACGTGGCCAACGTCATATTTTGAGGGATAACAATAAAAATCCGACTTATGAAGATTTGAAGACCATAAAGCCGAGAAGCAAGGATAGTCTCCTAATTTTTCTGGACAATGAAGAAGGTACAGCATTCAAGGCCAACATGGAGCATTAAACACCCATCTCAGCCAAACTAAAAGAGAACCAGATGTCAAAGAAAGGAATCATCTTAATTAAGGCCATTATGCATGTAATATGGAGTTAGAATCATAGTTGATTTAGATCTCTAAAAAACTCTAGTCAACACTATGTTGTATTTATTAAAGTAGTTAGAGTTTAAGAGTTGTTAGTAATAGAAGTAGTTTTCGAATTCCCCTCATGCTTGAGGAGGAATCTCGATCAGTTAGAATAAGAGCTCTATATATAGCTGAAACAGCAATGTAATCAGGGTTGGAAATTTTATGAAAAAGCTTGTATTTGGCTTATGTAAGACTCAGTTTCAATAATACATGTTTTGACTTTACTTCTCAGGATTCATGAGGGATTTTTTATGTTCAGAATATGTGATGTTGTCCTTTTCCTAATTCTTGCAGTGTTATGGATGTATAATCACTCAGAATTCACTGAATGTGCTCTGACTTCCTGTATACATTTATAAACTGTGTGGTCCTATATGATTTTATGTTTTGAATGTTTAAATGCTGAATGCCCTGACTTCCATGTAAGGTTGAGTTCATTGTTGTATTGAGGTGTTGTTGACTCCATAAGCCCAATGGATAGTAGTTAAATGTGTTTCCACCATTTATATTTCTCAGAGTTGTTCTCTAAGAGTTAGCCATCTTATCTTTAATCAAAATCATTAATCCATTTAGAGAGAGCCCTCTCAGGTTGAGGAGGCTAAGCCTCAGCCTAAAGTAGGTTTGAAACAGTTACTTGAAGTCTTCCTGGTCTGCAGCCTTCCAGGGTCTGATTTTAAGATAAAATTTTGGTGCGTCTGCTGGGAGTCTGAAGATTATTCATTCCCGAAATCAAGAAGCTGAACTTCTGAAGGTAGCAGGAGCTCAGAAAGTTTTCGAGGCTGCATTCTACCTTGGTGACTCCATACAATCTTAAAGTTAAAAAAGGTGGCTTCGAAAGGAAGATATACAAGGATTAACCCTGACCTAGACCCACCTACTCCTGTGGATAATCCAAACACCATGTCAAGGAGCAGGCAAAGATTTCCTGAAATACCAGGTACTTCATCTTTTTCGAAATCTTTGTTCCCTGAATTTTCTAGAAGTCCTGAAGACAAAATTGTAGATGATAAAATTCATGAGGTATTGTTGAGGTCTGAGAATGAAGAAGAACTTATTGGAATTATTTTAGATTTACAAAAAAGAGGCATTGATACTTCATCCTTAGTGTCACAAAAAGATAAGGAGGAGTTTTGGGAGGTTGTTACTTCAGAATTGCTGTTAGAGGAAGAGGATTTGAACCAACTTAAAGAGCTTGATCCTTTTGAAGTTTTGCTCAAATCCAAAACTGGTTTACCACTCCCAAATTGGAGTTCCTTTGTCAGTGGGTTGCAAAGTCCAAATAGTCCTTTTCGCACTAATACTTTATCTTCTGCCTCTGCTAGTCCCAATAGTCCTCAGACATTTTTTCACACTAGTTCTGGTCCCACTGGTCATACAATACCTGTTATCACTGCTCCTCCATTCGCTATGGCTATACCTGCTAGGTATGCTCCACTAGCTCTCCTTGTTGTTTTACATGATCTTCCTAGCAAATATGCTGCCAGAATTCCAACATGGGGAGGAGATGAAAAAATTACAGCAGAGGAACATGTGGATAAGTTTAATGATTTTGTTGACAGGGAAGAAGTTGATGATGAAGATGTAAAACTAAGATTGTTTGCTCAAATTTTCATTGGGGAAGTCATAAAATGGTTTAAAGCCCTTAGAGCCGGAAGTATTCATAGTTGGGTAGAATTTGAAGACAGCATTCTAAGGAAATGGGGAAACAAAACCAACCCTGTCCAAGCCCTTACTGAATACAACAATCTTAGAAGAGCTCCAGAGGAAACTGTCCAAAACTTCTCTAAGAGGTTTAATAAAATATACAATTCTATTCCAGCTCATTTGAAACCTCCTGGAGCTTTGGCACAGTTGAGATATGCTGAATCATTTGATTCAAATTTCTCTCTCTTACTCAGAGAAAGGGATTCTACCTCTCTTGCTGACATGCAAAATGATGCAATTAAGGTGGAGGTGAATATGATTGCTGCTAAGAAATCAAAAATGGCAAAAGCTAAGCTGAAGGAAGAAGAGAAACCTTCTACCTCTGCCCCAGAAGACAAGTTTGAAACAATGATGAAAACCATGGAGAAATTGATGGACCGACTAGCTCTTGGGAATGCTTCTGCTTCCCCAGCACAGCAGGAGCCTCAATTCAGGAACCCTCAGTTCAGAAGACCTCAAAATCAGCAAAGGCCAAGAGAGAACAGAAATCAGCAGTCAGATCCTCCAGTGAGACCTCCTTTCCAACAAAATTTGGTAGATGAAGAAGATGAGCCTGAAGTCCCTGAGGAATCAATCCATTGTTTTGATGAAGAAGTGTCAGGGATTTTCTTGACTAAGGAGGAACATGATGAGTCCAGTATGATAAAATCAGGAGAAGAGCCTTCAGACTTTTTAAAGGGCTATCATCACGCTATCTTTGAGATGCAAAAGCAATACAATCTTAGGAATAGAAATGTTCCTATTACAACAAACAAAGCACAGCCCAAGAAGGATACCTCAAGGACTGTTGAAGATAAAAAGGAAAACTCAAAGGTGGTTGAAGGTAAGGATGATTCTCCTCTTGTCAAAAAGGATATTCAAATTCTTTCTCCTCCTAAAGAAATTGACAAGACTGCTTCTATTTTTAATCTTGAGAACGAGATTGCAAAAATTAAGATATCAGTCCCTTTTAATGAAATTCTCAAGGTAGACAAATACAGAAGCAAAATTGTTGAAATGCTTAATTCACAACCAGGAGTGGCTGACATCCTAAATGTACAAGAAGATAATCCTGTTATCTGTTTGGGACCAAGACTTGAAGATGAACAGAACGAAGAGTTTCCTCCTTTCTACATAAGCATTAGCATTCATGATATGACTCTACATAATGCTATGTTAGACTCAGGGGCATCAAATAATCTCATGCCTAAGGTAATCATGGAAAGACTGGGGTTAGAGGTAACTAGGCCATATAAGGATTTATTTTCCTTTGATTCAAAAAGAGTCCAATGCATTGGTTTGATAAAGGATGTTGTTGTGGGGCTCACACAAATTCCAGCAAAAACAATTGTTATGGACATTGTTGTTGCAGACATTCCACCAACGTTTGGGATGCTTCTTTCAAGGTCATGGGCAGCAAAAATCAAGGGCACAATGCAGATGGATCTTACATATGCTACCATCCCAGTGTTTGGTGAACAAAGAAGGTTGTATCGCGAGACAAGGATGGCCTACATGGTAAGCAGCAAAGACAAGCCTCAGAATTTTCCTATTTATTCATTTGATACTGGTCTTGGATCAGCTATCCTTTTCAATGAATCAGTTGGAAGAGAACCACAAGATGAACCTGTGGAAAATTAGTGTCAAGAAGGGCAGCAAGGAGATGAAAGAGACATCATGGGCTGCTGGTCATTATACTTTGATGGATCAGCAGGAAAAGAAGGGGCAGGAGCTGGGATTTGGATCACTAGCCCAACTGAAGAAAGTAAGTTTCTCTCATGCAAATTAAACTTTGATTGTACCAACAATATGACTGAGTACGAATCTCTGATTTTAGGTTTGGAAGCCTTGATAAAATTGAAAGCTAAAAACATTGCTGTTTGTGGAGATTCTGAATTAGTAATTAAACAAGTGGAAGGTGCATATCAAACTAAAGATACAAGGATGAGAGCATACAGAAACTTAGTATTGGATATGTTGGAAAATTTTCAATCCTATTCTTTTAGCATCAAAACTAGAGATCAAAACTCTATTGCAGATTCTCTTGCTGTTTCTGCCAGTCTTTTTATCATTCCTAAGCATTCTTCTAAAAATTATGAAGTGAAGGTTCGCCATAGACCAGTCATACCAGATAATATTACAAATTGGCAAGTTTTTGAAGATGATCAGCATGTAAGGAACTTCATTGAATTGAAAGAAGAATTTGAACACAATCAAATAGATCAGCAGAATATGTTAATCGAGCCAAAGGAAAGTTCTGAAGTCTTACAATTACAAAACAGCTTAATTCCTAAAGGCCTCATTCCCCTTGAGAAATTATTTGATCAAAATGATGTGTTCAAAGCACCAAGACTACAAGCTAATGAAGAAGAAGTGGAAATCTGCAATTTAGGAGACTCGGTTGTGCCTAAGATAGTCAAGATTTCAAAATTCCTTTTAGCTGATATGAAGACTAAATATGTTGAGATGATGAAAATATTCATTGATGTTTTTGCATGGAGTTATGCTGACTTGAAACAATATGACTCTTCAATCATACAGCATACCATCCCTATTAAGCAGAATGAAAAGCCTTTTAAGTATAAGTTAAGAAGAATCAATCCTCTTCTAATGCCACTGATTGAAAAAGAAGTGAAAAAGCTCTTCGATGCTAAGATTATTGTTCCAATTAGATTCTCAAATTGGCTTGCTAATTTGGTACCAGTCACAAAAAAGAATGGAGAGATCAGAATTTGTATAGACTTCAGAAACTTAAACAAAGCTTCATTGAAAGATAATCACCCCCTCCCCAAAATGGATTTCATTCTGCAAAACATTGTTGGTTCACAAAGGATGTCTATGCTTGATGGTTTCTCAGGGTACAATCAGATTCTTGTTCACCCAGATGATCAGGAGAAAACGGCTTTCACCACACCATGTGGAACATTTATGTATGCAAAGATGCCATTTGGCCTCATGAACGCGGGAGCCACTTTCCAGAGAGCAATGGATATTGCTTTTGCTGAAGAAAAGGACAAATCAGTGGTGGTTTATCTTGATGACGTCACAGTTTTTTCAAAAAGGGAAGAAGACCACTTAAAGCACCTTGAAAGGATCCTACTGAAGTGTAGGAGGTTTGGTATTTCTCTAAACCCAACCAAAAGTATTTTTGCTTTAACTTCTGGCAAACTGCTTGGTCATATTATTTCTGAAGAAGGAATTAGGATTGATCCTAATAGAGTTAGTGCAATTCAAAAATTAGATCTACCAAGGAGTGAGAAGGAGATTCAATCCTTTCTTGGGAAAGTTAACTTTGTTAGAAGATTCATTCCTAACTTTGTTGAAGTTGTCAAGAACATAACAAAGATGTTAAAGAAAGGAGCAGATTTTAAATGGACAGTTGAAGCAAAGAAATCATTTGAAGAGATCAAGAAGGCACTCACTCAAGCACTAGTACTTATCAGCCCAGATTTTACCAAGGAGTTCCTTATCTTCACATTCGCTTCTGAAGACACAATTGCTGGAGTTTTACTGCAAAAAGGAAGTCAAGGTACTGAACAACCCATTTCTTTCTTTAGCAAGACATTAGCAAATGTTGAATTGAAATATAACATCTTAGAGAAACAAGCCTATGCATTGGTGAAAGCAGTTAAGGATTTCAGAATCTATGTTTTGCACTCTCACATTGTTGCCTACATTCCAAACTCTGTTATAAAAGATATTCTTACACAAGCTGATCCAGATGGAAAAAGGGGAAAGTGGATAGCAAAACTGTTGGAGTATGACATTGAGATCAAACCCACAAAGTTGGTAAAGGGTCAAGGCCTAGCTAAATTGTTGACTCAGTCAAATTTGGACTGTATTGATATTAATTTAAGCACAAAGATCTCAGAAATTTCTGAAAATGAAGAAGAATTAGTCCAAATAAATGAGAAATTCTTGATCTCAGAATGGTACAGGGATATAGAATTTGTTTTGCAGCATAATAGAGCTCCTGAGAATCTTTCAAAATCCAAAGCTCGGTTTACCAAATTGAAATCTCTCAGATATTTTGTGTATGACCAAAATTTGTTTTGGAAAGATGCAGGAGGAATATTATTAAATTGCCTCATTGAAGAAGAAGCTGATAAAGTAATTGATGAGTTTCATAAGGGGGATTGTGGAGGACATCACTATTGGAAAGCCACTGCAAACAAGGTCTTGAGAGCTGGCTATTTTTGGCCAACTATGTTCAGAGATATCTATAAAAAGATAACCACATGTCATGAATGTCAAGTGTTTGAAGGAAAGAGAGAGCTTATGCCACTGCCCTTGGTTCCTATTTATGTTGAAGCACCTTTCCAGCAGTGGGGATTAGACTTTATAGGGGAAATCCATCCTCCTTCATCAGGACAGCACCACTGGATTCTCACAGCCACCGATTACTTTACAAAATGGACAGAAGCAATACCCACAAGGCAAGCAAATGATTCAGTGATTATTTCTTTCTTAGAAAATAATATATTATCAATATTTGGTTGCCCAATTAAGATCATTACAGATAATGCTCAAGCTTTCAAGTCCAAAAGAATGATTAACTTTTGTCATCAATACCACATCTCCCTTGGACATTCCACTACTTATTATCCACAGGGAAATGGTTTGGCTGAATCATCAAACAAGAGCCTTGTGAGGATCATTAAGAAACTGCTGCAAGAGAATAAAAAAGATTGGCACTTGAAACTGAGATATGCTTTGTGGGCTGACCGGATTTGCACAAAGAGGTCCATTGGAACATCACCATATGAGCTAGTATATGGGGCTAAAGCCATATTTCCAACATCCCTTGGAGTACCGGTAATGAAGTTGATTCAAGGACTAGAAGAGGAACCAAATGCTATACAACGAAGGATCAATCAGCTAATAGCTCTACAAGAGAAAAGAAATGAGGTATTTGACAGTCATCAACAAAACCAGAACAAGATTAAGAGAGCATTCGACAAAAAGATCAAAGAAGTTACATTCCAGATCCATGATAAAGTCTTGAAATGGGAAGCTAGAATTGAAGAGAAAGGTAAACATGGTAAATTTGAAAATTTGTGGAAAGGGCCATATCAAATCTCTGCTTTCCATGGGAATAACACCTACATTCTACAAGAGATTGATGGAACACCATATGCTGGAGGGCCTGTTAATGGCAGGTTCCTAAAGCAGTACAATTGATAAATCTTTGCCAAGTTTCTCACAACATTGTATATAACCGTTTTATTAGTCTTTCTTTGTTGCAAATAAATGACAAGCTGAACAGGAAGCTCAAGCCCGAGGTGAAGGCTCACAAAGCTAGAAAAGGAGGCTTGTCAACTCAATCTATGTTTTCATAAATTGGACAAAGCACTGGACATACGAGTTCTTAGTGTACTACAGGAGCACTCTATCCCAAGTGGAGCCACTGTTATCACTTAGAACTAAAATTGATATATGTAACTTTTCATCCTAGCCCGATGACAAAGGTCAGTGCTAGTCTATTTTTGTTTTTATTTTTCTTCCCTAGAGTCTGAAGTTTTGAAGAGGTTTTGAGTCAAGCTATTCTCAGCTTCCATTGGTTCCCCTCCATCCACCATTGTTTTATAGCCACATGTTATCTTATGTCAGTCACCGAGCCTTTTTGTAATTTCGCAACGCAATCCTGATTAGGCAGTTTCGCAGCGCAATCCTGATTAGGCAGTTTCGCAGCACAATCCCGATTAGGTAGTTTCGTAGCGCATCATTCAAATTTAAAACTGACAGCGCTGCGAAATCATGGATTCGTACATTTCGCAGCGAATCTTTCCCGAAATGTCAAGTTCGTTAGGTGAGTCATTGGCCGTGTCTTCTCATGTACCCCTCTTATCACATTTCACCACTCATTGCCACTATCACCACCACTATATCTGTTGATACGCACGAATCATCATTTTCAAGAAAGGCCACTGTGCATAAATCTTAATGATGGTTGTAAGTCTTGCATGAATGACAAATCTGCAAGATTACAACTTGAGAGATTTTAAACGGCAAAATTTAAAATTCAACTACAACTGATAATCAAGCGAGGCTGAATTCAAATAGAAGCTGAATCACAATTCCAACCGGAGCTGGTAGTCATTGTTTGCGAAGATTTGGAAGAATCAATGGAGAAAAAGGAGCACAGATCCGGAAAATGTCTAAGGACCGAGCCTGAAGGCTTAGATATAACACAAAGAAATAAAGAAGTGGAGAAAGCATTCAAAAAGGCCGGGTGCTGGAATTTTTGCAAAAAGTTACAAGGAGGACATGCACAGGTAACTAAAGAATTTGCACTTAACTTCATAGGCTTGAATTCAAAAGTAGCCATGATAGAATTGCAGGTTTCGCCAGAAGTGATATCTACTGTGACAGAGATCCCACGAGGACAAGAGCAATGGTTTAAAAATTTCAAGTTTGACATGAATCCTTGCAAGGAGTTCTTGAAGGATGAATTTGTAAATGAAGATTTAAGTAAGGCAGTGCCCAAGAGTTATGTCAAAGAATATTATGCTCGTTTACTCACCTGCATACAGAATTATCTGACCTGTGAAGGAAGGTATAACAAGGTTTACTCTTACCATTTTAAACTCCTTTTGCATTTCACAGGGAAGGTCTCCATAGACTTACCTTTTTATCTTTTCCGTAGTTTGAGTAAGATGTGTGATAAGGTACAGCTGAGGAAAGAGGATTCTGAAACCTCTTTGTTTCATCATGGTTTGATCAAACTACTAGTTTTAGATGGGCTTCAAAAGGTAGACAGAGATTGGAATTCATTCATTTTTATGGGTGGCTTCAAAAGCCAGACTGGCCTCACTCCTCTACCTGCAAGAGATTTTACAATAGCTGAGCTCCAAACAGAAGCAAGAGCTAAAAGAGTTCCAAATTCACAAGCAAGAAAACAAATGAAGCCACTCATCATCCAAGATCAACCTCAGCAATCAACTAAGGGAAAAGCTCATGGTAAAAAGACTGTACCTGAAACAAGCACATCTGAAGTAGTCTCCAGGATAAGAACAAGAAGCCAGATGAATAAGGAAAAAGGTAAAGCTATAGAAGTCGAAGAAAGTCCAGTGTCCAAGGGAAGTCTAAATGACTTATTACAAGCCATTGACTTTGAGCAGTCTCTACCAGTTCAAATTGAGTTGATACAGTCAGAACAAGAAAGCACCAAGAAAGCCAAGGCCTCAAAAAGGCTTAAATTTGATGAGCCAGCTGAAGAGTTTGTTTTTAAACCTAGAAGACCTATGACAAGGAGATTCCAGCAAGTACAAGAAGCACTGCCAAGAACAGAGGAAACAGGGGAAGGGACACAACATTGGCAAAAGAAGAACACAGGCAAAACAGTCATTACATCTAAAGAAGACAATATAGCAGACCTGAAGAGCCAATTGGAATCAGCTAAGCATGAGATTTCCAAATTGAAGAAAGCTGCTAGAAGACATGCAGTCATACAAGCAAACTATTATAGAATTAAAACTCTATGGGAAGAGAATGCAGTTGTAGAAGTGGTTGATTGCAATACACAATTTCACACCTGGACAGTACCAGCAATCAAAGAAGCCAAGTACATCAGAATGATCAATATGCAACTAAGAGCTGGTAATAAGGTTATGAAAAAACAAATTGAAGATCTGAAGGCGCAGCTAAACCAGCTTAAAGGACCTGCTAAATGAGTTTACATTTCAAGTAAGATTTTGTTTCAAAAATTTTGATAAGTTTGCTTGATCTTATATTTATGAAGAAATCTAAATCCCTATTCAGCCTTTGGAAAGTCTAAAGAAGTTTTTGGAAATCAAAGTACTCGGTTAATAAAGGTCTCAGGTTAAAAACAAGTTTTTTAAAACAACTCAGCAGTTTCGTAGCGCGCTACGAAACTGCTGAAGGTGATGATTTCAACTTAAATCAAGCAGTTTTGGAGTTGAAGCGGGAAAATTTTGAAGGACAGTTGTATACAACCAGAACACCTGAGTTTACAACAGCCAATCAGACTAGCACAAGTGGAAATCAATGGTTTGAATTAAAAAGTGGTATTTTGTCATATTATAAGAAAATTGAAGCATGCATCAGACAGCTTGAAAGCGTTCTCCTTTTTGTTTTCAAAATAGTGGATGACACATCATCAAATCAGGTTTCGTAACAGTGGACAACATATCACAACGTGGCCAACATCATATTTTGAGGGATAACAATAAAAAACCGACTTATGAAGATTTGAAGACCATAAAGCCGAGAAGCAAGGATAGTCTCCTAATTTTTCTGGACAGTGAAGAAGGTACAGCATTCAAGGCCAACATGGAGCATTAAACACCCATCTCAGCCAAACTGAAAGAGAACCAGATTTCAAAGAAAGGAATCATCTTAATTAAGGCCATTATGCATGTAATATGGAGTTAGAATCATAGTTGATTTAGATCTCTAAAAAACTCCAGTCAACACTATGTTGTATTTATTAAAGTAGTTAGAGTTTAAGAGTTGTTAGTAATAGAAGTAGTTTTCGAATTCCCCTCATGCTTGAGGAGGAATCTCGATCAATTAGAATAAGAGCTCTATATATAGCTGAAACAGCAATGTAATCAGGGTTGGAAATTTTATGAAAAAGCTTGTATTTGGCTTATGTAAGACTCAGTTTCAGTAATACATGTTTTGACTTTACTTCTCAGGATTCATGACGGATTTTTTATGTTCAGAATATGTGATGTTGTCCTTTTCCTAATTCTTGCAGTGTTATGGATGTATAATCACTCAGAATTCACTGAATGTGCTCTGAATTCCTGTATACATTTATAAACTGTGTGGTCCTATTTGAGTTTATGTTCTGAATGTTTAAATGTTGAATGCCCTGACTTCCATGTAAGGTTGAGTTCATTGTTGTATTGAGGTGTTGTTGACTCTATAAGCCCAATGGATAGTAGTTAAATGTGTTTCCACCATTTATATTTCTCAGAGTTGTTCTCTAAGAGTTAGCCATCTTATCTTTAATCAAAATCATTAATCCATTTAGAGAGAGCCCTCTCAGGTTGAGGAGGCTAAGCCTCAGCCTAAAGTAGGTTTGAAACAGTTACTTGAAGTCTTCCTGGTCTGCAGCCTTCTAGGGTCTGATTTTGAGATAACACAATTAATCTCTATCCCAGCCATCCAGGGCTCCAGAGTGTTTGTTCCAACTAAGGCTCTAGGATTGATAACTCAACCCACAATTTTTGTCGGGCTCTAGAGCATTTGTCCAATCAAGGCTATAGGACTAGTAACTCAACCCACCAAGGGCTCCATAGCGTTTGTCCAACCAAGGATACGAGACTAGTAACTCAACCCAAGCTGTCACAGGACTCTTGAGCATTTGTCCAACCAAGGCTCCAAGAAATAGTAACTCAACCCAATCTAAGGAAACATGAGAACCAACCAAAAACAAACAATGAAATTAAACCCACAATCACCATGGCTATCCAGGAAATTGCAAGGCTAGGAAATTCATTGTCAATTTAGGCAATCCTCCTTGCCAATGATAGATCACAACCAAGAAACTACATGCATGTTCCATGCATGCCAAAACTAGTGAACGAAACAGACATGCAACTTTGTACCTGCAAGCAAATATAATGTAGCTGCTGATCCCAATGCCTTCTTGTGCTTTCCTACTTTTCCTTTGCCTTCTTGCCCAAAACATCCAAGTATGCCACACCCACCAAGAGTGCTCCAAGAAAACTCTAAGTCCCCAAGAGTATGAGAGAGAGAGAGAATAATGAGAGAGCTCCAAAACTAAACTAACAAAAGGTTACCAACTAATCCTTAGAACCTTTTTATGAATGAGGCCTCTATTTCCTTCATTTTCCATTATTTTTCTTCATTTTCCTCCTGACATGCAACCTGTGACCTTTCACCTCCCTTTTCTCCTAATTTCCAATATTTTCATTTATAAATGTGCCAAAATTCCATTTTTCCTTTCCAAAGCCTTAGCCATTACCTTTACCAATTTCCTTAGCCATAAACAATCATAAGTGATCCCCATCACTAGGATTCTTCCCAACATTCAACTGGGAATACGTGTCCCATCATCCGTGGTTATTGCTTTTAACTTCTATTACATGGAATTTTCATGAGGGTTGTTACAAAACCCTCCCCATTGGGGGAACACCATCCTCGGTGTTCAACAACACCTATAAAAAAAAATATATGTAAGAAAAATATATACTGCCAATGGAGCTTGATAACTTAGCTCGATGCAATATTTACAATGATCATCCTACTGAAAGAAAACCAACATAACAACATAATTACATGACATCATAACAACATACTGTATAGTGGATCTTTATAGCATATCTCATGGAAATATTTACATCCATATGCATATGTACATAAACCAACATCATCAAAAGATATACCAAAACATATACCAAAGCATATACCAAAATCACACCAAAACACCAAGCCAAAACTGCTTTGCTTCACCCGAAAAACAAGGAAGGATACATAACCTGTATCTGATCCACCATCTCCCATGTAGCTTCATCAGGCCCAAAGTGCTTCCATTTCACTTTAACCTGATCGATTGCTCGGTTCCAGAGCATGAGAAGCTTTTTTTGCAATATACAATGAGGCTTCGACTGGAATTCTCCATCTGGTTCCACCTGAAATATGGACCAGTCAATCACATGATCAACATCCTTAACATACTTCTTAAGAAAAGATACATGAAATACATCGTGGAATTTCACTGTCAAAGGCAGTGCAAGTCGATAGACTCCTAGCCCAATCCTCTCAATGATATTGAAGGGTGCACGAAACCGTGGTGCTATCTTGGCACAAGATCCAATCCACAAGGAGCTCTTCTTCAGTTTGATTTTCAAGTACCTGTTCCCTAACCTGGAACTCCTTGAACAACTTGTTCCTATCTGCATAACTCTTATGCATATCTTGTAATGCCTTCAGATTCTTTTTTATTACTTGCATTTCCTGTTCCATGTATGCCAACATATCTGGTCCAATCAACACCCTGTTAACCATATCACTCCAACTTATGGGAGTGTTGCAACTCCACTCATATAATGCCTTAAAAGGACTCAACCTCAATGACTCCTGATAACTGTTGTTGTATGCGAACTCTACCAAAGGGAGATACTCTTCTGACTTCTAATGCTGATGCATCACATACATCCTCAACATGTCCTCCAATATCCTGTTGACCCTCTCTATCTATCCATATGTCCGTGGATGATACGTTGTGCTGAAGGTCAACTCTATGCCAAAAACTGCAAATAAATCCTTCCAAAAATTGGAAGTGAACTTTGCATCCCTGTATGAGGCAATATTATTTGGAACTCCATGCAATCTAACCACATCTTTGATGAATACTTGTGCTACATCGCTAGTTGATAATGTAGACTTCACTGGAATGAATTGTGCAACCTTTTTTAACCTATCCACAATGACCATGATGGAATCATGCTTCTTCAGTGTCTTCGGAAAACCTGTAATGAAGTCCATGGAAATGACCTCCCATTTCCACTCAGGAATCACATTTAGCTGTAACAGTCCACCTGGATATTTACACTCTTCTTTCACTCACTGACAATGAAAACACCTAGCCACAAACTTTGCCACATCCCTCTTCAAATTCGGCCAATAGTAAAATCTCTTCACTGCAGTTAATGTCTTCTGATAACCTGGGTGACCTCAATACGGTTTTGCATGAAACTCTCTTAATATAACCTTCTTGAGATCACTTTTATCTGGTACATATTTCCTGTCTCAGAGCCTGACCAACCCATCTATTGTAAGACAATAATCCATACTGTGTGCACCTCCACCTATACCTGTACTACCACCTGTACCTACACCACTACATGTACATGTAAAAGCACATGTACCTATACATGTAATTTCACCTATACCTGTACAAGCACCCTACTGCAATCTGTACATCCTCTCCATATACTTGACATCCTGCAGACCTGCCTGCAAGATACTATCATGTAAGTCTATCCCATAGGAGCTCATAGATGCCAGGTGATTTACCTGTACCCATTTGTTGAGAGCATCTGCCACCTTGTTCTCTTTACCTTTGATGTACCTGATCTCGAAATCAAACTCGTTGATTGTGGCCAACCATCTAGCCTGTTTGGCATTTAGATTCGGCTGGTCAAACAAATAACTCAACCCTATGTGAGCTTTCATAAATACAAACCTCTTGCCCATAAGATAATGTCTCCATATCTTCAATTCATATATGATCGCTACTAACTCCAAATTATGTGTCAGGTAATTCTTCTCATGCTCGTTTAGTTTTCAAGACTCATATCATACCACCTATCCATCCTACATAAGGACTCCACCAAGTCCTCTCTTGCAAGAATCTGTGCACGCTACAAAGTATTTGTCCGGAACTACAATCTATAGTATTGGTGCATGCATCAACAACTACTTAAGTTGTTCAAAGCTAGCCTCACACTCCTCTGTCCACTCGAACTTCTTACCTTTCCTTTTCAATGATGTGATAGGATAAGAAATCTGTAAGAAGTTCTAGATGAACCTCCTGTTATTACTTAGAAAGAAAATGACTGAGGTAACCACAAACCAACTTTGGAGCATAGGCTCTAGCCAACCTAGGCTTAGACAGGGCTCTCTCTATATGACTTAACTTTGTTTTCTTGGATTTCAGGCTAGTTATGAATGTTCTGGGGGTTTTTT
Organism: Pinus taeda; assembly: GCA_000404065.3. NCBI lineage: Eukaryota > Viridiplantae > Streptophyta > Pinopsida > Pinales > Pinaceae > Pinus > Pinus taeda. Next base: position 14,944 of record APFE031248045.1, on the reverse strand, counting down.
ATTTATATTCAAGATTGGGTGGTGGGATCCTTGAAATAGATGGATAGAATGATGTCTTTAGACCATTGGGCTATGGAGTCAACAGAAAGGTAGAAAAACTAGATCAACTCACTAAAAGGAATGTTCAAAAGGCAAGCTAGCAGAGTAAAGTGCAGGTCTTTGGAACAAGGGGGTGAAATGGTTTTAATTAGGGTGAGAGGGCAATTAAGGGTTCTCAGACCGAAATGTAAATGAGGAATAGAGGGCAATCGAAAGCAAAGGGCAATTAAGAATCCTTTGATCTAGATTAACAAGAAACAACCTAAACTAATGAGCAATTAAGAATTCCTTAACTTAGATATCAGTTGAAAACATTTATATGCATAACTATTAAAATAGAGTGTAATTAAACGAATTCTAAGATATTGTTCTAGTTATAGCATTCAGATTTAGAAATACATTAAAGATTGTGAAAATTACTTTAAGACAGATAATGATAACATAAGAAAATACTTGTCTGCACTTCGCTCAACACATGAATCCTGTGAAATATCTTGTCTTTATTCATCAATCTAGCTTGCTGGCTCAGTTAATGAGACAATAGCTTTACAATCCTTTTGATCAAAATTCTATAGAAATTTCTAAGAATCCACGCTACATACTTCGAATTGTGAAGTATTTATACAAATATTATTACAAAATATCTCAAACTAATTTGAGATTTAATCTAGGAAATAAAAATATCTTCTTGCAAGAAGATAGAGACAACTATTGAACTGCTTTCATGCTGTCCCATTTATTTTGGTACTGTTAGCCTTTATGGTTTGTTTTTAGCTCTTTGTGTTGCTTTGTTGTTTGATCTTTCACACTAGAAGCTTCATTTACTTTTGGCTTTCATTTGATACACTTTGACACTAATACTCTTTGACTCTGTTGACCTGTCTTCATCTTTTCACCTAACTGTTTTACTTTTTGCTTTTTACTGCATTTTTCTTACAGTAAATTAGTCAATTTTTCCCACATTTCAACAATAGGTAATTGGATCTTCAACATCCTTCTGTATATTTCATCTACCTCATTGTACTTGGAAAAAGTGGGCTTATTGATGAACAAGTGTTTTAACTCATGCTGGAGGTAAAACAAGTTTTCAAATGTATGATAAAGTACTTTGCCTATTGGCAATGCCTTCATTGATGATGTATTAACTTGTTCTTTTGCTAGCTCTCTGATTTTATTGTTGTAATCCTATTGTGTCATGATCTTGTCGTTTATGACTAAGGGACTGGGTAACCCTTTCTCTCTCAAAATTTGAAACTTAGCCATAAATCTATCAATGGCTACCTGCATATTCTGACATTTGTCCTCCAAGTTTAACATCAAGTTTCTCTTGGAAAGGACCTTCCTTACCTCCAAAATTGTTTCTGTTCTATCCTCTATATTCAATTCCTGAATTTCATAACTATTTTTACTGTTAAGGAATTGGATGATTATGGTGGTATCTTCGGGCATCTCTCCCAGTTCCTCTTTTACCTTTTGGATGGCTTCTGTAGCCATCTTTATTAGATCTATCTGCTAAAACATTCCCTGAATAGATGGCCAAATATCATTGACAGAGTCAATGATATTGGCCCATAGAAGTTCCTTAGCTTGTCGAAGAGGTTCTTTCAGTGTTAGGTCCTTTTCCATGGCTTTTAATCTCTCATTCATTCTAGAATCCTTTTGCACTTCTTCCTTGTGCATAATTTTGGCAAGCTTGCAATCAGTTTCCAAGCTTGTCACCTTTTCTTTCAGCTTATTCATTTATGTAGCCTGTATGGACATTTCCTCCATAGCTCTAACCAATTTTGTTGCTTTATCTAATGTACCTGCTGCTAATGTAGATTGTGTTGAAACCTATTATGTTGTGGCCATAGGAGCTGTGGGAGCCAATGAGGCTACCAATGTAGAAGGAACAACTGTTGAGACTATTGGGATGGCATTTATAGATGTAGTGGCACTATCACTTTTCTTCAATTGAATTAAAGTGTCCAATTCCTTCTCTGTTTCCCTTAACTGATCATTGAGTTTGAGGACTAGGTCCATCAACTCTTCATGTCTAGTCTGGTTTTCCAAGACTTCTTGTGTCCGGGGATGCTGCAGCTGAGGTATTTTCAATTTCTTTTTAAGTGTTGCAATGTCATCAATCTTCTTCTTAATTAGTTTCTTAGTGGCTTTGATGTTTTTGGGATCATGTCCCAATTCAATCACTAAGTCTTCCAAAGACTTAATTCTAGTGTCCTTGGCCTTTGAGGAGGCCTTCTCTAACTGATATTGAGCTGAGATATTGGTCAATGAGTTCTGCAATTGATGGGAAACTATGGATTTACCTGTAAGGGTGGAGTAAATCATTTCTCCAACCTGTTTGTGGAATTCAATTTGGTCAATGGGATGAATATCCCTTGCCAATACCTCAAAATCAATCTTTTTATAATCTGCTAATGTCCTTGGTGGTTGAACAGTTGGCTTTATGAAAGACATTTGCATCTTTACCTCCTTGATGTCAAAAGTTGACATCAATCTAGTTTGGTTTGTAGGTGTAAGCTTGAGATACTGAGCATAAGACTGTGCCTTCAATTTCTCATTTCTCATTTTAATTTCTTTATACATGTCTTTAATGTCTTTGTCTTTATTAGCAGGCCTACTGAATGAGGAGACTTCTACACTGAGCTAGCTTTCCAATATTTGAGTCTGTGATGTGGATGGCTCTTTAGTTTCTCCAGATGGAGCTGTGTGCCTGCTCATGTCAAACTCAGTATTAGTTACCTCTGCTGAGCCTTCTGTGTCTTCCTGTTCTGAAATAGGATTGAGCCTTGGCCTTTTGCTCTGGTTGCCTTCATACTGCACATTGGATGTGTCCATGCCTGAAGTGGAGGCTCCCTCCCTATTCCTCTTGGGATTCCTTTCCTCATTCTGAGGGGTCTGTAAAATAGTAGGGGTACTCATGGTTGCTTCTTGTTGTGGTACTTGTAGGAATGAGCTTTCATCAAGCTATCTTTCTAAATCAATCAAGGTATTTTCAACATCTACCTTTGTACTATCACTGTCTACAATAGTGTTTTCCAACCACTCAGACTGATTTGGATATCTTTCAATCTCTGGTATGGGATGATGAATGTAAGGCCCTAATTTGACTTTTTGTCTAAGTCTGGTCATGAACCCTTGAGGGTCATATCTCCACATGAAACTGTTTTGGAACTTCATCTATTGCAGAATCATATTTGCCTCCTGCCCTACTTCTCTAGAATTGTAATGAAAGGGCCTAATTGGTTTTTGACTCTGAACTGTGTTCTTTTCTTAGCTGATACAAAATTTACTTCATTAGAGTTCATTATTTTCCTATAGTATTCTAGAGCAAATAACCTCACGGGGAGGTATTTGGGGAGTTTGTATGGGGCAAGTTGGCACCCATAGATTCTTATTTCTGTGTGGTTTTGGTAAAGGTACCAATCTCCCACTTTACTTTGCTTGGACAACTGAAGGACTATTTTGATATCTTGGCTTATTCTAGGTGGAGGGCTTCCTGTCAGCATAGTCATGACTGGATGGATAAACAAATCAATGAAGTCTGTATAGGTATATGGTGAGGAATACTTGTGGAAAAGTGGAGTCCAAAATATGATAGACCTGGGTTGGCCTCTGGTACAATACAAATGAGTATTTGAACACTCTCTCATTATGCATTCTAGTAAATTGTTCATGCATCCTTTCAACTATGAACTGGGCATAATTGTATATAGTAGCAGGATGCTTTCTTGGGGTGAAAATGGACATGAAGGCCAGGATAAGCTCATCAACAAATTCATTAGTGGTGTAGCCAAAACACATGATATCATAGTGATAATATGCTTTCCCCTTTCAGATAAAATGGCAAAAACATATGGAGGGGCATATTTGGGAATGTGTTGCTCTTCGACAATGAAAGTTTGGAACAATTGGGCCAGTTTTGATGGACTCAACTTGGTGTACTGGTCTAACAAATCTCCAATTGAGAGTGGGGTTAGGTTTGGACCTAGTTGGACTTGTAACATCTCATTGATTGATTCAGCTATGATCGTAAACAAAACTTTTTGGTCAGGGGACATTATAGCTCTCTGGCTAGGTATGTAACAGGTATGGCACATATGGACGATTTCTGGAAAAACATGTACTTGGGGAAACTGGTATTTGGGCAAATTGGATTCCCAAAGACCAATGTCATCAGAATGGTTCAAATATCTGTCCCTACTCAAATAATGAAGTCTGAGGAGAACCTCATATGCACTTGTATCACTGATTTGAAAATCCCTGTCAGCCAGGGAAAGGTGGTCTAGGTCTAAATGAGGAGTTGTGATGGGTTTAACATCCATAGCAACAAGGGTAGCCATAATTCAGTTCTTGTGTATTTGAATTTGGCGGGGTAGGGTTGTATCAAAGGTTTTGATGGAAATTGGTAGTTTTGAGAAGGGTTTGGGCAACAGACTTTCAAATTTGAAGTAATTTTAATTAATTTTACTTAATTAAAACACATTACAGGCTGAATGTTTTCAAATTTGAAAGGGTGAGTGGTAATTCATGGTGAAATACCTGGAATTGGGTGAATTATCTTCAAATTTGGAGTTCACTGCAGCTGTAGAAGTTCGAATGGATCTGGTACGGACTTAGAGGTTGATTGGGGTCTCTGCAGCTTCTTTAGGATTGAATTTGGAGTTCAATTGGTGAATTCAACATTTACAGGAATCACACTGGTTCACAGAGGTTCACAACGAAAAAGAGCGGAAAAGGTGTAAAAGGGCTTCTCGGCCTTTTTATGGAGCAACGGTCATTTTTTGGCGGGTAATTTATGAATGAACAGTAGGTGGTTTATTAGGTTAAGCAGGGAGGCAGTTTCCCAAGCCATCGCATTGCTTTTGTGGAGGAGGCGGTATTGAGGAGGGGTCACCCGATCTACTCCAGCGATTGACCTTTATCGGGCGGGTAAAGGTTGGTCGTCAGGTGCAATCGATATGGCTATGGACTGTCGGATGAGGGGGATGGTGATCAGACGACAGTCGAGTGAGGGAGGTGCGCGGGTGATAAGAGCATGGGCTTCGAGGGGGCCCAGTGCTTTAAACTTCGATGTTTTGGGATTAATTAAGGCTTAACCACAGATTTAATCGATTGGGTGGGGTTTAATGACAGGATTTATCTATTTTTCGGGATATGGGGTAAATAATATAGTTTATATTTAAACTAAGGGTTGGGATATTTATTTAAGGGATTTAATTAATATACGAGAATAGGTATATCGAGATTTATATAATAAAGTTAAAAATAAATATGAAATAAGCGGAGTGAGCATACCCTTAGCATAAATGTAAAATATGCGCATTTTATTTCATACATTCGATACTTAGGATAAAACACTTTTGTGGGTTTTTTGAGTGAAATAGAATTTAGCATGGGGGTTTTATTACTTTTCTTGGGCAAATGAAGTTTATCCTTAGGAAAAGAGGTTTTATTAGGGTAATGTAGGGGGAATGAATTTCATGAAGGGGTTTCTAACACTTGATGTCCATAAGTCATTAAGCCAAGGGTCCGGTCCCACCAAAAGTCAAAGAAATGCTCTGAGTCTCTTTGACTTAAAGGATTTAAAGTACTAGAACATACTCGTGGATAGGAAATTAGTAAGTAAGGGGAAAAATGAATGAGGGGGAGTTAATCACATTAACTTGCAAACCTTTGTTTTTGATTCCATAATTGATCATACATATTGAAATATGTGTCTAAGCCTGATGCATGTATTTTGATCCAATCAACTTTATACTTCAGCAACCTTTCTTCTACTTACCCATTACTTATCCTACCATTTTTTCTTCATTTTATTTGGGTGCATTTAGACTAGCAAACCCTTATCATCCGTTTTCTTTTGAAAAGTAATCTATTTAATTCTAACCTTATATCATCCAAGGGCTCAAATTAAACTGATGAGCTCCTTTTATTTTTTCTACCTATCAAATGATCTGCCAAGATTAAACTATTTGGTCAGATTTTATTCTCTAACTATAAACATAAAATTCAAAGCATGAAATAACCAAGATTAAATAGTTTGATTACCATGGATTGTGGCATGAATAACAAGCTACACACAATCATTATTATGCATAAAAGTAAATAGTAGTGGCATTTAGACTTGCACACTTTCATGGTCTCTTTTTGTTTTTTGGGGTTCATGTATTTTCATTTTTTGACATTCTCTTATTCTTTTCGTCCTTATATATTTCTTTTAGGACACACCCTCTTTACATTTTTTAATTTTTAATATGGAAAACATTTGCAAAAATAAAAAGTATGTACAATATTACAAGGCTTAACCTTAGTCATTCAAAATTGTGACTCCTATTGATATAGCAACCTAACACCTCCTATAGAATCCTACCAAACCCATGAAAGGTATCACCTAATCCACACGCTTAGGAGCTACCCGCTCCATGATGGCCCTTATCTTATCTAGATCAACTGAAATTCCTTCCTTGAAGACATCATGTCCCAAGTCTTGTACCTCAATCTGAAAGAAACTACATTTTCTGAGCTTAGCATACAACTAATTCTCTCTCAACAACTTCAACACTGATGGTAAATGCTCGAAATGTTATTCCTTATTTTTAGAATATACCAGTATATCATCAATGAACACAATAAAAAACTTATCCAAATATGGACACAACACACTATTCATCAAGCACATGAATGTAGTTGGAGCATTAGTTAAGCCAAATGGAACAACAACAAACTCATAATTCCCATACCTGGTCCTGAACGCAATCATGTAAATGTCCTCCTGTTTAATGTGTACCTAATGGTATCCGGATCTTAGATCACTCTTTGAGAACACTGTTTCTCCCTTTAGGTGATCAAATAAGTCATCAATCATCAGCAAAGGGTACCTGTTCTTGATGGTCAATTTTTTCAACTACCTGAGAGTGCCATCTTTCTTCTTCACGAACAAGACGGTGCGCCCCAAGGTGATACACTTGGTCTAATGTATCCCAAGGTGTTCTCATCCTATAAGGTATTTAAATTTGATGTCACTAACTCGATACAAAATTCTACCTCCCTGTGAGGTGGAAACTCTATAATGTCCTCAGGTAATACATCCTTGAACTGTTGTCGAATTGGGTACCTGCTCAACACTTTCATATCCTCAACTTCCTTACCCTTATCATTAGAAATGTGCACTGCAAATAACTTACACCCTTTCCCGCGGCTACACTTTGCTTGCATAGTTGTCACCATCCTAACTGATGTAGATTTCTTGTTACCATGCAAGACTCTTGGTTCCCCATTGTCATCAACACACTCAATAGCTTTATCATAACAATCCACCTTAGTTCTATGAAGATACAACCAGTCCATGCCCAACAACATACAATATGAACCCAACGGTAATACATTCAAATGTGCTACACTGGGCATACAAGTCAAGTAAAATGCACAAGCTCTTACTCAATGATGAACTCGTTTCTTCGTACCTGTAGCCAATTGCACTAACCAAGAATATGCATGAAATTCCTTACTCAAACTACACTTATCCACCAAGTCAGGACTAACATAGCTATAATTAGATCCAGGGTCAATCAAAATAGAAATAACTTGATCACAAAGCTTACCGTCCATCTCAATGATAGATGCCTCATGTTCTGCCTACCTGTTGTCCATTTCTACATTGATACAAGGAATGCTTTGCCCAACATCCCCAATAGTCTGCACCTCCTGTGCACTTTATATCTGAGGCCTACCACCTTGATTATGTGGACAATATCTCTTAAGTTGTCCCTTGCCACATCTCAAACACTCCAACTAACCAGTACCCATACATCTACGTTGTTGCTACGACTCATGTCCCTGTCTAGCTGCATTAAACTTCTTTTGCGGTGCCACATTCTCTTTTTCATTTGCATGCTAAGGCCTTGTCCTCTTAGGCTACCATTTGCCTTTACCTTTGTATTTTCCCTTCCATCCTTGTTGAGATTCATTCTTACACTTTGATTGTTCATAACAATGATTCAATTTTCCAATAAATTCCTCAAGTGACTGTGACTCATCATACTCAATTTGATCTCTAAATGCTAAGGGAAAACCACCGAAAAATAGTTGAACTTTAGCCTTGTCATCAGTAAGATATATTACATACCTCAATAGCTCTAGAAACTTAGTCGTGTACTCTTTGTCTATCATTGATCACATATTTAGCTCATAGAATTCCTTGGCCTTACTGTCATAGTACCTCTCTGACAAGTACTTCTTCTTGAAAAGCCTCTTGAACTCCCGCCAACTCAAGTCATCTATCCTGATATCTCTAAACCACTTAACTTCTTCCCACCAGATGCCTGATTTACCTTTCAAGCCGAAGATAGCTACTCTGGCCTTCATGTTATCTATGTACTCATGCAACTCAAAGAATATGTTCATCCCAAGTATCCAAGCCTCTGCATCTTTCAACTTCTTCACATCTCCATCAAAAGTAGGTGGATTTTCTTTCTTAAACTCTTCTGGTAAATACCCCGTATCACTGCTCCCATAAGGATGATATCGATGACGATCATAGTTCTTATTTGAATTGGAACTAGAATCATACATGTGTCTATCCCTTCTCCTATCCAGAGTGTCCAACAATATGCCATCTATGATTGAGTCATCTCTATCTGATCGGTGACCACCATGTGATATACTACCATATGCACCATTAGTCCTATCCTCCTACTCATGGATGATTTGAAGCCGTCCCTGTCACTGCAAATTCGACAAGCTCTAAATTATGACTACATTTACCTTTGCTAAATTTTCATGTGCCTGTATGATTTTGTCATTATATGCCTTACAACCCCTTATTTATTCTTTTAAACTTCTCAGTGTCACTGCCAAGTCGGAAGAGTTCCCAACACCATACTGCTCTTCTAATTCATAGGGAGAGTCTTTGTAGTCAACCATCTTACTAGCCATTTGATATTTCTTCTTGCAAGGCATATCATGTTAGCTAAACCAAATCACAATAAACCAACGTACCTTAGTATACAGGGAGGATACCTTGTCTACAAGATCAACAAATCATCGTGATACATGTACAACATAATCATGACAACATATAAAAACATAAAACATAAGCAGATGGCCATGCAATTTCCATTCTAGCTAGGGTCCAGTCATCAATGCATCACCTCAACAACAACACACACCACGACCTCATGCATGACAACCACCATATTTACGTCACTATACACTTGACCACACGAAAACATGAACATGCATAAGCGATGCATAACCATCCACACATCTGCATAAACACATATGACCAAGCATGAATGAACAATATTTGAAGTCAAACCTGCAAGAATGATACACACAACCAAGCATACAAGAATGTAACCATACATGCAAGAATGTAACCAAACATACTACAACGATACATGTAGGTGAAATAAATTGACATGTAACTAGTTGTACGCTCATAGTGATGCATTCCACAATAAAACCTCAGATTTCACATGACGACATCACTATAACCATGAACAACATCTTGCAAATGCAACAAGCACATGGATTGAAAAGGTGAGAAACACACATGCAACTAACATGCATGCATGACCAACACATAGCCCATCCAGCATAGGGGTGAACCATGCTTTGATACCACTCTGTAAAACCCTCCTCCCACATCTACCCAAGCAACTGACCAACTAGGGTAAACATGCGATGAGAGGCCACTATGATATTATTTGACCTCCTGAGTAATGTTAAAGAAGTGGAACCGACGGAAACACACCATACAAACATTAATCATCAGCTACAGGGCCCTTAGGAACCAATCCAATACTTTAGGCAGCTTGCATTTGGGTCCCACTGAGCTTTTGAAAAAATTATGGCTCAGTCACTCCCATTTTATAGGCATGAGTGCAACCAACAACCCAAAGTCTCTCTCATAAGATTTCTTGCTAGCGACCAGAGACCAAAAATGTCAATGCTATTCCGGCAACTCTGGGATTTGAGCCATTTTTTTAGGCCCAGAGCCTGGGTCACTACCTAGAATTGAACCATCCCTTCAGATCAGTAAAATAACCTAAAATGATAGTACTAAAAAAAGTACTTGTTTAAGACCTTGACTGGACCCCTACTAGCCATGATAGGCATTTTGTCAAACATATTGTAAATTTGTAATCTACAGGTGTAATTAACAGTTCTGAGCATAGGGGTCCCATACTTAGCTGATAATCGCTAATAACCATTGATGACTCAACACATCAGCTACCATTCCATCCATTAGGTCATTGATAAATTGATCATTCAATTACAAGTAAAAACATGATGAGAGCCACACATGGATGTTGTCATAAAACACATACATAACCAGCATAACAGGGACAAAATTATCCATGAAATCATAACCATATACACCACATATAAACCATCAAAATTCTCATAGAATAACAAGGAGAAATAAAATTTCATTAATGATACACAATCCAAACCCGGGATGGGACTTCCATGTTTCACCTGACCATAGAATGGTTGAGCCAAATCTCTCTTTAGCCATTCACCCTTCTGCCATATTCCAAGCATGAATGTGGGATCTCATAGAACACATCAATCAAAACTCATCCAGGGCTTCTAGAGGCCATCCCCGTCAACCAATCAACCAATGATTCAACCTCATGGTTGGACATCACAAAACCATCATTCGATCAATATCTATCTCAGCCATCCAGGGCTCCAGAGTGTTTGTTCCAACCAAGTCTCTAGGACTAATAACTCAACCCACAACTGTCACTAGGCTCCAAAGCATTTTTCTAATCAAGGCTCTAGGACTAGTAACACAACTCACCAAGGGCTCCAAAGAATTTGTCCAACAAAGGCTACGGGACTAGTTGATGAGGCTCATCAATAGGTAAACTATATGGGTCTTAATGGAACTCTTTAGCTCATTAAAATAAACTTTTCTCGCATTTTCTTTAGGGGATGCACTCATACCCACCATAGACTGTTTCAGCCCACACGATGGAGGTTGACTTGAGACATGGATACATTGAGTGGGTTGTGGAGTTGAGGATCTAAGAGGCTGGGGAAAGCCCAAGCCACCACATCTGGAGGTACATACTATTCTTGATAGGTATCAAGTGGTGTTTGGGGACATACCACCGGGTCAACCACCTGACCGGGGGTTTGAGCACACTATTGAGTTGGAGCGAGGGGTGCAAGCCATCATCACCACCACTTATAGACATACCAAGGCTTATCAGGATGAGATCGAGAGGGCCATACATGACCTATTGGTACTTGGGCACATCAGGCCCAACTCTAGCCCTTTTGCTTCATCAATTGTGTTGGTGAAAAAGAAGGATGAGTCCTTACGAATGTGCATCGATTACAGGGCCCTCAATAAGAAAGCGATCAATAACCGCTATCCCATTCCCCGTATAGATGAGATGAAGGACGAGTTGAGGGGGATGAATTCCTTCTCAAGGATTGATCTGTAGTCAGGGTACCACCAGATTCGGGTGAGGGACCAAGATGTACCAAAGAGAACATTTCATTGCCATTATGGGCACTTTGAGTTCTTGGTTATGCCCTTTGGGCTGACCAATGCACTTGTGACATTCCAATCATGCATGAACCATGTGTTTTTTGGGCAATTGAGGAAGTTCATTCTGGTGTTCTTTGACGGCATACTGATTTACAGCCAGACGTGGGAAGAGCATTTGTAGCACCTTGAGAGAGTACTGTGCATTCTGGAGGAGCAACAATTCTATGCCAAACTTTCCAAGTGTGAGTTTGGGTTGACCGAGATGCTCTACCTAGGGCACATCATTGGGGAGGATGGTGTCTGAGTACATTAGGAGAAGATAAGAGCTATCCAAGATTGGCTAGAGCCCGGAATGTGACCAAGCTAAAGGGGTTCATGGGAATTTTCACTTATTTCAAGAAGTTCGTGAAGGGCTTCTCCTAGTTGGTTGCACCCCTCATAGACTTGACGAAGAAGGGGGCTTTCGAGTGGACACTACAACACAAGAGGTATTTGATCACCTTAAGAAGGTCATGAGTAGTTGTCCGGTGTTGGCATTCCTTGACTTCAGTCAGCCTTTCATGTTGGAGTGTGATGCAGTAGGAGTAGGTGTGGGGGCTGTATTGACGTAGGGAGGGCACCCCATAGTGTTTGAGAGCAGGAAGCTACTAGCCCATGAGCTACTTTACTCCATCTATGATAAGGGGATGTTGGCCATCATGCATATGTTGGCGAAGTTCAAACAATATTTGGTGGGGAACAGTTCCAAGGTTAATACCAACCACAATAGCCTCAGGTTATTTTTGGAGCAAAAGCAACTATAGGAGAGGCAACAAAAGTGGGTGAGAAAACTATAGGTGTATGATTTTGACATTGCGTATGTCAAAGCGAATCAAAACATAGTTGCTGATGCGTTGTCTAGGAGACTAGCCACTTTGTCCTTAATGAGCATTGCCCCAGACTGGAGGGTGTAGTTACTAGTTGAGTACTCCAAGGACAAGTTTGCATGTAGGTCCTTGATGGTTTGGTGGACGATGATCGGTACTGGGTGATGAATGAGGTGATCTACTACCGTGACCGTATTTACTTAGTACCCAACTCCCCACTAAGGGAGAAGATTCTACAAGCTACTCACGATTCACCATTAGCAGGGCATCAAGGGTTCATAAAGACATATTGGACCATCAGGGAGCGCTTTATGTGGAAGGGCCTCAAGGACAATGTTTTGAGGCATATCAAGCAGATCTTGACCTCTCTGGGGGGAGTTAGTAAATGATTTAGGGGAGAGAAAAAGGGGAAGTTAGACATTCCTCGCTTGAAGTCCTTCAAAATGGGAACTGCCTTGCTATACTGATCGAATGGATATAACTTTTGAAAACACAAAACTGATCATAATCAATGATTCTGCAACCACAAAGCTACCTACCCAACCTACTTACCTAACATTTTTTCTTCTTTTTGGTCTGGATGCACTTAGACTTGCAGACCCAGCTTTTCAACTTTTCTTTTTCTGTCCTCCTATCTACAGACTACCCTTATTTCTTCCAAGGGCCCAGATTAAACAGTTGGGCTCCTTTACTTCTCTACCTGTCTAAGAATCTGCCAAGATTAAGCTGTTTGGACAGATTATTCATTCTCTATATTCTAAAACAGGAAATTGAAACCTAGGGAGACCAAGATTAAGTTGTTTGGACCTCCCTTTAGCATGGAAAGTCTTCAAAAATGGAATAATTCTTAAAAATTGGAATGCAGCAGATGAACTTTGACTTGCACACTTTCATGGCCTCTTTCTTTGGTGACTGTTAGAAAATATGGAGCATTACAGCATGCAAAGTATGACATATTTGGCCTGTAAAAATGTCCATCATGAAATATGAGTAACCTGCTGCAGCAAGAGGCTAACAGTGGCTCCACTTGGGGATGGCTTCTCCTTGTGAGAAGCCAAGAACAGCAGGTCAGACTGCCTTGATCTTCTGTTATTGCTGTGCTTTGAAACTTCTTAGTGCTGACTGTTGGCTTGATTTGAACTTTTGGATTGGAAACAACATTTTCCTTCACCTGATTTTCTAGTGAATTGTGAAGCACCGCCTGCTTTCTTCTGCGTGCTTCGGCATCTGGACTATTACAAACTAAAATCAAAGTGCTTATACATACAAACATTTACGTACAGAGAATAACACTGCCTGTTCTTTCTTTCAAAGGGGATCATGGTAATGTTTTAGCATTCGTCCATTAACAGGACCTTCTTCAGTTGTGCTGCCATCCAGGGACTTGAGGAAATATGTGTTATTGCCTTGCACTGCGCTGATAGTGTATGGCCCTTTCCATAGAAAATCGAACTTGGCGTGCTTTCCCTTGTCTTCTCTTCGTGAGTCCCACCTTAGAACTTTGCTGCCAACCCAGAAATCCTCTGCTTTAGCTTTCTTATCAAAAATCTTTTTGAGTTTCTCTTGCAACATTTGAGCTCTGTCATACACTTGCTCTCTGGTTTGTTGAAGATGAATGGTCTGATTAACTCTTCTTTGCATGTCGTTTGGTTCAGCCTGAATCTCCTGCAACAGTTTGATAGTAGAAATGCCCAAAGATGAAGGAAATCTAGCCTCCATGCCATATACTAGCTCATAAGGGCTCATCCCAATTGATTTCTTGGTTGACAGTCTGTCTGCCCACATCGCATTTGTGAGTCTCCTATGCCAGTTCTTTTTGTTTTCCTCCAGCAGTTTCTTTATGATATTGATGAGGCTTTTGTTGGATGATTCAGCCAAACCATTACCTTGAGGGTAGTACGTTGTAGAGTGGCCCAAGGTAATGTGGAATTTATGGCAGAAGTTGATCATCTTTTTGGATTTGAAGGCAGCGGCGTTGTTAGTGATGATTTTCTCAGGGCAGCCAAATCTGGAAAGGATATTGCTCTCAAGGAATTGGATAATGGTGGAGTCATTGGCTTGTCTACATGGGATGGCTTCAATCCACTTAGTGAAATAATCAGTGGTTGTTAGAATCCACTTGTGCTGGCCTGAGGAAGAGGGATAGATTTCTCCAATGAAGTCGAGACCCCATTGTTGAAAAGGCTTCTCGGTTGAAATGGGTTTAAGGGGCAAAGGCAGTAATTTTCTTTTCCCTTCCAAGATTTGGCATTTGTGACATGAAATAGCAAATTTCTTGACATCTGCAAATAGAGAGGGCCAATAATAACCAGCCCTTAAGATCTTGTCAGCAGTGGACTTCCAATATAAGTGTCCTCCACAGTCCCCTGCATGGAATTCTTTCATGATGCCGTTAGTTTCATTCATAGTCAAACAATTAAGCAATATTCCTTCATGATTTTTCCAAAACAAAGCACCATCTATGACACAAAACTTTGATGATTTCATCCTTAAAAATCTTTTCTTGGTCCTGGACAATCCTGGGGGA